>PNEQ01120339.1:0-36411 GCA_003012365.1 Medauroidea extradentata | reverse complement strand
CATGTATGTAATTGTAATATATTGCAATTCAGGGATTAAAATACGCGGCTTGTAATCGCTAACGACAACGGGATATTAAGACGTGATTCGATTCGGAAGACAGGAACTTCAGCTGGCATGTCTACAAAAACATTCGCTAAATAAGAAGTACGTAATCCGTCCAGACAAAAGTGCTACATAAAATTTTAAAAATATTACCAAACTTTTATTTTAACAGAATTTGTGGGTAAACACCTACGGTTCTTGTTGTAGTCAGCTTTTACAAGGCGCCGGCTCAATAAATTCTTTTCGTAAGAAAATGTCCGTGTTTTTTTTTTTTTTTGTTTGTTTTAAGCAAGTAAGTGGTTAATATAAAGTTCACTTGAGATTTTGTGCTTACCGTCAGCTGCAAAAATTTAGGCCTACATATTACCAAAAGAAACGGCCAGAAGACGTACGTCTATATATTTCCCGGTCATTAAAGTGTACTGGTTTGATGACATCAACAAAATATTTAAACCTAATCTGGGCAATTAGGCCTACCCATGTTTGTTTATTACTTACGCTTTTTACTATTGATTTATTATTTCCGTTTAGGTTGTGAGAGCACACATTTTTGCTATATAGCCTACAATAGTCACATGACTATAATAGGCTAACACTGATATTTCAAAGGTAGGCATACCACAGAAGGTAAATTTGTTTAATAGTCTACAACTGGAAACTTAAACTAGGCCTATACGGCTTTATGATCTGATAGTACAGAACCAAATTAAAGGCAACACGAAAAATAATTGTAATAATTCTTGCATGAATTAGCCTATTTTAATTATTATTAAAGTTTAAAAATGTTTGCTTGCCCTGTAATAAGCTCTTGCAACTTCAGTTTGCAGTAACCAAATAAGCTACTTTTATTTAATCTTTTTAGATGTCAGGTAGAAAACATAAGTTGCCCATACATGTTTGTTTATTTCTGGTAATGCCATTAAATGTTACAATTTTGATCAAATTTAGAAAAATGTACAAGAAAAAGTTAAATTTTAAATAATTGTATTAACTTAACATCTGTAGAGTAGGCTATCCATTGCTGTAATTTGAAATAATTCCATTAACATTGTCCACCTAACCTTAATAAGATTAATGTGCTTCTAGTATTGAAAATAAATTATTTGTCTGAGATCTAAAAAATAATCTCAAGAAAATCACAACACACTTCAAATGTTATTGCAATCATAATATACCTTTACTGTTGACATGTTTTGACTGTCAGCTGGAAAGCACATGGTGGTGGAAGGATACATAATGTTTTGTTTACATTGCCCTACATTTTTATGATCTGTCAAATAATGGAATTCTTATACGGTATGGACAATATGTTACTTTCTTCAATAGACAGGTTCATTATTTCGGAGAACAACAGACAGTCAAATATACTTTCCTTCCCTCCAAAATGTTTATCTAGGCACCACCTTCTGTTCTCTTCATACAATTTCCTAGCCATGTAGCGTGCGTCGTCCATATAGGAAAACCTGGTAGTCAGCGAATAATGTGAATAGGTAAGAGTTTTCAATTAATGTCCTCATTGAATGGCATTTTATGGTTCAGTTCCTGACGCCATGTGAAATATAAAACTTAAAGTTGTACAGAGACAACATTACTGCAGTATGTATTTGATAGAGAAAAATGGCGAATTGGATATGGAAAACAGCAATTGCTGTAATATTACCACTTAACAATCCAACGTTAAACACAAAGCATTGGGGGAAAATGCTATTTCGAAAAAAAAAAAAAAAAAAATTCATTATTGTCATTCGTACGAAACCAAAGTTTTGAACAAAATATTGCAGGGTTGTTTAAATGACAGATACAACTGAAACTCTGCGCACAGTTTAGTGGCCGAGGTAGACGGCCCCCTTAAGAGGGCGTGGTACATAATTCAACGCTAAAAGCATTAATTTATAACTATTAGTTTCTTGAAGCCAATTTCCGAAAATTAAACAATAGCAATCCTAGACAATAGTTTTAGCAAACGTTTTAAACAAAATTGTTTCCAGTGTTACGAACTTCTGAGGCACAATCTCTGACGCCGGAACCTCGTGCATTTAACTGCGGCGCAAGAGATCACGCGTAACAAATTTGTAATTCTGGATAAATATTTACTCATAAAGTTGGAAAATACCATTATCTAGGATTGCCATTGAGCATTTAAACCATTTTGGCTTAGATAAAAGCGTAGAAATCAATTGATGTTTTCAGCGTTTGTTTATCTACCACTTACTCTTAAGGACGCCACCTGCCAGCTCGTTAAAAGGCTTATAAGCGACGGAGCTATAAGGGTGACCTTAAAGCCCGCATCAAATCCACATCGCCACAACGAGCCAAGCACTGAACTAGCGTGCAAGATTCCTGCCGACCAATTTTTACTATGGAACGTTAAGCGTTGACTATGTAGTTTTAATGGAAGAAATTCTGCAGCAAAGTTCTCTGCACGTGTATATTAGGTGTCATATTATCCGGCAAGTAGACTACACTTTGAAGTACGGCAGTCTGAAAAGACCGTTGTTAGCTATGTTGAAGGGTTCGAAACAGTATTTTAAATGAGCATGATGTCTCAACAATGACATTCCGCCCTAGTCCGAGAAGTGTGTTGTCTTTTCTTATGTTAGCACAATGAGCTCACTGGAATTGTTTCGTTAAAAACGAATTTCTCTGTTCATTACAACGCATCTGAAGAGAGTGGTTGGCGGTAGGGGAATCAGTACCAACCGCCGTAGAATTCATTTATTGCCGTTAGTTCCATACAAAGAAGTTCAACTAAATTTTACGCCCAACGTGGCACATACTATTTTCGTAAACGTTATCCGATTGCTACGCAATCAGTAATTTTGTTTATTTATACGGCTGATTCACAATGCACAGTCGGCTGTCGCATACAGTAATTAGAGACAATGGTTTATCGCGGGAATACTTGATTGTTTGCAGGATTTCAACGCACGTTCAGCTTATGAAAAGATTACTGGCTTTCTCCTGTATGTGGAGCTGTTACCTTATTTGACTGAGTCGATAAGAATCCCGCTACTGTAATATTTAATGTATAGTATTGGTCTACAGACATCTACGTAGTGTCAGACGTATATCACCCAACCATACATGTCATAAGAAACTAGTGTTTTCAAGGGTATGTTGGTACAAAAAAATGTTTGCGATATCGTCATCTCTAAGAATAATTCACGATGTGCAGTCCTCCAGTCATGCTTATTTACTGTTTATAAACAAACCTAGTTCACCGGCCATGTGTTGAATGCATTGTTTGTAAACTTTTCTTTCCTTGCATTTTGAAGTATAAAAATCTCATATTTGTTTACATCATTTGATTACGAGAACAACGTCTGATTGGTAGAAACGTTTTGGAGTCGGCAGTCCAGCAGTCGAATATGTAGTTCAGCTGGTTCAACGGAGGACTATTCAATTGCTGACCTGGTGGCCGGTTAAATATCGCCTTTTATGGGTGCAACGCAAAATTTGCACCTGCATTGCGTCTGCTTGCGCTGCATTGGAATTATGTACCCACGTAATGCCATAGAAGAAGCATTTAACTTGCTCTGCATTTGCGTTGCGGTGCAAATAGCAGGTGGCGATATTTAATAGGCTTCCAGGATGCATGTAAACCAAATAAGTGAGTCCTAACTCTCATGTTATGGGAGATGCAAAGCAACGCTTGGAGCAGCACTGTCGCGCCTTGCAGACGGCCGGAATGGTGATAGAAACGTATTTTTCGTATGCGTGGCAATGGAAACGCGAGTTTATTTTCATTTTTAAGGGCTCGTGTGGATAAATGCAGGCTTAATTTAATGTATATAAAACCAATATTGAACACGACGAACTATTTAATACACAATGTGTAATAAATTGTTTAATATATCCCTTATTATTCATTGAAGTATGCATTAGAAGCGACGCGGAATAAATCCGCATGGCGAGAGTGTAGCAGTAAACGATCTTGTTATGCGTAAAATACAATTTATAAGAAAAAATTTAATATAATCTTTTTGGAAAAAGACAAAATTGATTAAAATTTGTGCGGAAAACTGTCCGTTTAGAATGCTTATAGGTTACATGATAATGCTTGAATGTTAGTTCATACTGTTGTTACAATATATATTAATTTTATCGTTATTGCAAGTAGACTAATTCTTTATATAAAAGGGATAGTATGAGCTTGTAATTTTAACGTTACTAGATATTTACGGGACGTTCCGCTAACGTACTTTCGGAAAAATTTTTGTAACATTTTTTTTGTAGGAAAAAAAATCTACTTTTCAAAAATAAACGTAAAACGGAATATTATTTTTAATAAAACACGCATACTAAGTTTGTATTTTAACGCTTACAAAATGAATAGACACGTCTACGACTGCATCATTTCAACAATTTAGTATTCAGTAAATGGACGATGTTAGGCCGAACCTCATTAGTTCTAAATAAACCAGTTTTAATGAAAGAAACGTGTTTACTACAATACATACAGAAATTGGAAAAGAAAATACAAATAGGTAATACAGAATTAGTTTGGAGAATACTGTTTACAATATGAATGCAGTTACATTGGCAGAAGTTGCGATGTGTGAAAATGAAAACGCTCGTAACTATATTTTTACACTGTTACCTATCGACAGTGCTCTTTATATACATATAGAAACATATTTTTAATAAATCTCTTTTATTTTTACAGCGAGGAACAGTACCTTTGCCACCTAGTATTTATTTATAGACATTAAATAGCTTCGATACGCACGTGTACAATATAGCGTCTGCAGTCGGTATCACCATTCCGAAGGTTCAGAAGTTCACCACCAGATTTGCTTTGCATCTCCCATACCTCTCGCTAATACCAACTTTAGAACACGTATCATGAATGATAGAGAGCGAGAGAGAGAGGGGGGTGGGGTTTCAAAATTGCTATAATTTTCGTTATTTCAGTTTACTTTTCAACATACTAAAGAAACCGTCTTAGTCAATGGCTTGCGTTAGTATAGCTACATGTACAGTATATTTTCGTTGTTATTTCATTGTAGCATTTATTTTTCATTGCATAAGTTGTCTGTCTGGAGGAGGAAAACTTCGGCAATCATCGGTTAAGGATGTATTTTTCCTTTTTTAGTTACGAGGGCCTGCTGCCGACTTCGTTTTGTGATATCACAATTTGAAAAGAAACATTTAAACTTCAAACTGCTGGAAGTGCCTCTCTTTTTCCAGGCAACGTTGACTGCCAACTGCGCATCGCAAAACAGCTATTAGGCATATTCTTACCGTCTCGGCACTGATAGGATACCAGCCGGGAAATGATGAGAACAAAAAAAAAAAAAAGGGGGGGGGGAAGACTCGCATGCAAAGGAAATGAATAACGTAGTGAACAATACTTTATCCATATACCGGACATGTACCATATTGACCACACACGTATTCACGGACACGCAAGAGTTGAGATTTGACCAGCTTTGATCCGTGAATCCGTCATACGTATCTGCGTCCATATGCGTATAGTCTGTGTCTTGTAAGTGTTCCGTATTTTGACAGTTCACTTCTGAGAAACGTGTCTGTACACAGGCTTGCGGAGACCGTGCTTTTCCAGGAAACCAGGTAGGTTTGAAGCTCAAACAATCGAACTGTCTTGACACATTTCTCAGAAGAGAACTGTCAAAATACGGACAAGTTACACGAGACAGCCTATACCAATGCAGGCGTGACTCATAAGGTCTTACGTTTATTATTTTGTGATCCGTGTTGCGTTAAGGGTGTTCGCATGGCTAAATGCATAATTTTATGTCTGTACGACATAGTGTTAATTTTATATACGTTACTTGTTACTAAATTTTCCATGTTTAACACTGATAGTCTTCCGAAAGTGGTATGTTGAAGTAAAAATCTGCAAGATACGAGAACATACAAATAACAAACACCAACTTAATCACACGAATTAAATAATTTACACTGAAATTAGATATTATTGGCCGTATGCTAAAAGATTTAAAACACACAATAAATCCCCCTCCCCCTTTTCTTTTATCTTTCACTTCTGAAAATCATGACAATTTTCTCAAACTAAGGCAATTTTTAAACAACTTCGCTGTGTTTTTTAAAATCTTTTAGCATATGGCATATAATACTTAGCTTCAGTGTCAAGTATTTAAATTTAGTAAGAAAGTTGGTTTTTGTTATTTCTATATTCCAGTAACTTGCAAATTTTTACTTCACCGTGCCGCTATAGAAAGACTATGAGAGCTAAAACATTTTTACAATTGCAAAATGTAGTCACAAGTAACGTGTATAAAACTTCACTGTGTCATGCATATACAAAACTACATATTTTTGCCACTTGAATACTCTTAAAAGAGCCCATCGTCCCGAGAGGAGAGGAAGGGGTGGGAAAGAGGCTAAGAACCACTTTTTTGTTAAAATTTTTTATTTTCGAAGGATAAATTAAAAGTGTGGATTACCAGCCATGTCTCGTTATAATAACATAACATTTTACGAGTAGGTGCGTAGGCTATCATTATACGTAACTGGTACTAGGAGTTTTTTAGTCTTTATTACATGTGAGAGATAAGTTACTATTATCTTAAATTATATAATTATATTACTTTAAGCACTTCATACTTATGCTTTAATATTGTGTATACGATGTGCGTAATGAAAGGTACAGTAATTAGGTAAGTACCTGGCTGTTTCTGAAATCGTAGGATTAATTCTCGCATCCCTGAATCCTTGAAGTCTTCGCTGCATTTATGTGTCCGAAGTCTCAGTTCAAACAAACGACAATAGCAAGGGTGTAAGGATGCGTGCGACACATCCTTGAGCCAAGGATACGTAGAAGGCTCCGTCTAGAATCCTCGGTAGAATTCGAACACGAATCCTATTGTAATATTTTCTAAGAAATCTTGTAAAATTTTGAATCAGGAAGAAATTAAGAATATTCAGCATGATTAGTGACACAGGCTCCTACAAAAATTATTAAAACACTGCACAAAACACGTCTGACACTCATGTATGCTCTTTTTTAAAGCTTCATCATGGCGGGCAGTATGCCACCCTCTTCTATAGTGCTCTCTGGCTGTTACCCAAGACACTATAAATGCAACATAAAACTGGCTGCAAGAAAATGCAGCTCCATCAGGCCAACAGAAGAGGATTAAACATAAAACAGTAATAAGAAATGTATAACAGAAAATAAACTTATTAGGAAAATCGTGAAAAAACCTAATGAACAGAAAGTCAATAAAACAGAAAGAATAAATACGAGAACAGAAAATTTAAAATAAAAAATCAGCAAAATTGCGACTTCGATTACGACAAACAGAACGAAAAAGGTGCCATAATTTGGCAACAGAAGTGTGATGATGTATGATCAGAATTTATCATACAGCACAGAAAGTAGCACCACAATTGTGGTAGAGTACTGAGGTGCAGAATGAAAGTATATATTTATTTATATCATAATTTGGACCATCAGGAAGATATGGTTGTGAAATGTACGTAATTGAAAATAAGTGAGAGTTCAAACACTTAAAGGTATAATTTAAAATTTGTCACATGTTACGAGCACAAGAGCTGCGTATAGGCCGTACTCTTTCGGCGGACAGATTTTGTGGAGCCACACACTTATCTGAGTGTGTTTAGAAGAAAGTCGCGTATGTGACGGTGCGGATGAGGATCTAACACATCATAGTCGCCAATGCCAGCTATGAGCGGGTTGCGATGGCGGACAGAACGGTGAAAGAATTTAGAAGCAATATGAAAAATGAGTTCCTGTGGAGATAAAACCCCTGCCAGATCCTGTAGTTGTGTCAATGGAGTGGATACTGGAGCGCCGAGAAGTATACGCAGTCCACGGTGATATGCAGCGTAAACAGGTCTTAAAGTAGATGGTGGAACATGTGCCCATATGGCGGAAGCATATAGAAGAATGGGCAGGATTAACATTTGCCACAGTTTGACTCTGGTGGCAAGTGGAACGGGACAGGCAGGTACAAATAAGGATTTATCGAATGCCATGCATGTGAAACCATGTTAACGATGTAACTGTGGCCGTTTTATCTTTCACTCATTTTATTGAATGTGTTGAATTTCGTGAAATATTTTAATTTCGAACATGTTCAAATTTTTTCAAATGAAAATATTTATTTCCAAACAAAATTAATTCAAGCTCTAACTCAGACCAAATTTCCTCTTGAACCTGAAGCAGAAGAGGTTTTCAATCAACTGAAGGATGACATCTCTAATGCAGTAGTTCCTGCTATTGACCCCGAAGAAGTATTCACAATAGAAACAGATGCCTCTGAACGAGCTATAGCTGCAACACTCTCTCAGAGTGGTCGACCTGTTGCCTTCTTCTCTCGGATACTCTCTAAATCTGAACAGCATCATTCTACTGTGGAATAGGACGCCTATGCGATTGTAGAAGCAAATGGAGACACTATCTACTGGGTCAAAATTTCCGGTTGATAACAGATCAGAAATCTGTGTCCTTTATGTTTGATACTAAAATATCTGGTAAAGTAAAGAATGAAAACATTTTAAGGTGGAGATTAGAGTTGTCTTGCTATACTTATGAAATAATCTACAGACCAGGCAGAGATAATGAGGCTGCTGATGCTCTCTCCTGCCAGTGTTCTGCTATGTCCGACACTTCTTTGAGGAAACTTAACAATCTCCATCAACTCCTGTGTCATCCTGGAGAAACGAGGATGTCTCACTGGGTACAAAGTAAAAATTTTCGGTACACTTTAGATGAAATTACAAAAGTGGTTTCTTCATGTAGGAATGAAATCAAGCCTTGATTTTTCAAATGTCAAGCACACCTTATTAAAGCAACTCAGCCATTTGAGTGCTTAAATATTGATTTTAAAAGACCTCTAAGTTCTGTTTCTAAGAACAGATACTTACTTCTTGTTGTAGACAAATTTTCTCATCTTCCTTTTGCTTTTCCTTGTTGTGATCTTTCTTCTGCTTCTGCTGTAACTAAACTTCCGGAACTGTTTTCACTATTTGGAACTCCTGCATACATTCATTCTGACAGAGGTACATCATTCATATCTCAAGAGTTTAAAGATTATCTTAACTCTTCTTGGCACTAATACAAATGAGACTCCACACGAGAGGATGTTCAAGCATGTAAGGAGGTCTAACAATGGCACGTCTACTCCAACTTGGCTGCTGACACCAGAACCGGTATTAATGAAGCGCCATGTCAGACACTCTAAGCATGAACCCCTTGCAGATGAGGTCATCTTATTGGACGGCAATTCTGAATATGCTCACACCAGACTTCCAAATGGTCGTGAAACTACTGTCTCAACAAGACATTTGGCACCAATCGGAAATTACGGATTTGAAGAGCCCAACAATATTACCCAGCAAAACTTTCCTGATCATTCAGTTCCAGCTTAAAATGGAGAGGTAAAACAGTTGGATGAAAAAATTTCACCCGACACATCTCAATCCTATTGTAACGGGTCAGTTAAACATTAATGAAGATAACTTTACCGTCGTTGTTGACCAAACATCCTGGTCACTGCACCAAAAATGTAATGCGTCTCGCAAACTGAAGGTGATGTTATTTTACATAATTGTTGACTTAACCTCTGATGTGGCCGGTTGTGATCGTATAGTTTTGCTGTATCTACATGAAATTAAAAACCTGTTGGCGTGACTGTTTTTATTAATTAACTTAAAAAAAAAAAAAACAACTTTACGTACAGAAACTCTAGATTTCAATCATAATAGTCTTCATCATTGTCCAAGCCTGACGCTCCCGGGAGAGAACAGCTCAACCCCAAAACTTAAAAGAAAAATTAAAACAAATTTTCAAAGTTCGAAACACGCCACGACATCTCAACCATAATGTTCTTGCAAACGTGCGAGCCCTCCACTCTGTGATACCAGCACAGAAAGATTAGCTACGTATAAATGTGGCTGCTCCGCCAACTCGCTCCCACACAGCCCACCAACAGTTCCAAACCGCCATCCTCGTCCGCGTCCAAAACCAAGTCACACAACCATCTTCGTCTGCGTCCGAACAACAAGTAAAAACAAAACCATCTCCCACCACACTCAAACAACAAGTAAAAATGGCCGACCCACCAAAGCTTGCTCTCTCCCTGCAGCGCCTCTAGCGGCCACCCAGCGCACCAAGGTAAAACGTAACGGAAAATTAATATTAAATTAAATATAATAATAAATTATAAACTTTTATACTTTTAAACAACTTGAAAAGTGAAAATATTCTTCTCTAAACCATAATTACATAATAATTTACAACATAAATTTAAATAAATTTGAACCACGTGTCCTTTCATTGTCTCAAGCCAGCCCGCGCAAACATATTACTGTCTCTCTCGCACACTCAACGAGCGGCGGCGCACGTGCACTTTGTGAAAAGTAAAAGTATTAGAAAAACGGTTAAAAATCTAAATATAGAGATTCCAGGAACTGGGCAGGCACACCTGTGCCATCCAACTATACTTGCCAACAATACACCCAGCCCTGAGTTACAATACAATCACAGTTAAGCTGCCAATGATATTATTAAAATTTAAATTAAACACAAAGTTGCCTCAGCCTAAACAAACCAAATTAAATACATATAAAATTTAACAATTTCAAAACTGATAGGCCTACAGATAAAAAGTCAACCAACTGTCAACAATACCTCAAAGTAATTATACAGATAATAGCAAATTCAATAAGTCAAACATAAGGAAATAATAAAATAAAAACAAGACATTAAATATTAAAGGCCTAAGTGGTGGGTGGACCGCCTCACACTATGACGATAACAGTGATCATAATAGAAATGAAACAGAAACTACTTTTCTGAATTCTCAGACTGTTCATTCTCAAACTGATGTTCTTGCACTGCGTCGTAGTGATAGAGTTCGTTGAAGACCTGAATACCTTGAAGATTATAAAACCTAGGTGGGGTGAATGCAATAATAATGTATTCCATTTGGACTAGCTGTCGTATGTTTTGTTTATTCATGCTATGGAAGGTGTAGGATTTTATGTTGAATACAACCTTCATTTAGGTAAAACTCTCATTACCCAAATGAAATAACTTACACTGAAATAGAATATTATGGAATATAGGTTATTAGATTTAAAAACAAACAATGAAATTAATTTATATTGTTAAAGAAATTCTAAAATAATCACACTTTTCATCATTTACAAAAAAACACGGAGGGGCTTCCTTTGTGTGTTTTTAAATTTTTTAGCAAATGGCCCATAACGTATCATTTCAGTGTAAATTATTTTATTCGTGTATGTAAATTGGTTTTTCACATTTGTATGTTCCCGTAGCTTGCAAATTTTTACTTTGACATGCTGCAATGCGAAGACTACGAGAGCTAAAAAAAAGTTTCACTGGTGGAAAATGTAGTCACAAGTAATATCTATAAAATAACACAATGTTGTACAAATGTATAATTGAGAAAATTCTTATTTTTTATTAATTTTTTATTTAAGTGTGTTTAATTTAATGAACAACAATACCACACTTTCTTTCTTTGCATCTGTATAGCTAGAGAAAAACTTAAATAAAAAGAGCAGTTTATTTTACGCAGTAAAAACGTGAACCGCCATGTTGATGTACCTGTGATGTCACAATACTGTACATTTGATTGTAAGTAACACACAAACTGCGCCAATGTATGTTCAGGTCACGAAATAGTGTTCAATAAAGTCGTCTATGCAGTAAAACGAGTATGGCTTGAACTCTGACGAGTCTTAACTATAGCGCCGTTTGATAAATCAAGGTGGACTACCTGGTTTAAGCTTCAAGAAGAGACGTAATAGTCTGCTATTAACGACAAAAATACAGTTTATTTATGTAATGATTATTTCTATGAGTTGTGTACAATATGACACGGTTAGCATATAATAAATACGTTTTTTTAAGTTAAAAGTTGCAGTCAGTAGCTTGCAGTTTGTGACAAAATCTCTGCAGCCGTACAGTTTTTGGCAGCTCCACTGGCTGTGGTAATGTCATTAGCTAATAGGCAAGTTGAAGGCACCCATGATTGGCCGATAATTCGAGAAGTGGGCAGGGTCAGGCAAAACTCGCCCAGAGATGGCAGCACAGCTCTCACTGCCGTTTTCGAGAAACATAAAAATTATTAAGAGAAAAAATTGACTTTCAATAAAACATTGATCTGCTATATTATTTTCCTGATTCGTGCAACCAAGATGTTCAATCACCAATTTGTGCCAGGTTTGGATAAACACATTCCAGCTAATAGTTCTACACGTTGACTTTTTGTACGTGTGCGAACTTCATTCGGCTGAGTTTTCAAACCTAAACTTACGAATCTAGACCAGATCTGAAACATTAAAATGACTATGTAGTAAGTTATTATCACTCTGAAAATTAAATGAAATTTACGTTAACTCAAACCTCTAGCTAAAATGTTGCTATTGGTGAGAGCTACTAATACCTTGCCGTCTTCATCCCTTTATAGTCAACAACAGTGAAATCTTCATTGTTAACTAACAAATTTGCAACCATGCATGTCTTAACAATGGGGGTGAATTTCCCAAGTAGCTTTTACGTAACCGGGTTCGCACAATTTTATCAGTTTTTTAAGTAGGTTAAAAATTCCTGTACACACAATAGTGCCTGGTGGGCTGCGGCTAACCAAAATAAGTATGGCTACATCATAAATACGTTAGCCAATTAGAATGTATTTCAATGTTTATGGAGGCATTTGCAAATATGGCATCGTTAAAGCTGAATAATTTGAAAATTACAATGTTCTCAGAGCTATTGCTTTGCCTGGCTGCATTTAGTGCCGAAATAATTAGGAAGAATCATGTAAATATTAAAAATTTTTTCCAGGCATTTTCCTTATTATGCACTTTTGCCACTTGAACGCCCTTAAGGCTAATTCTTTGTCTAAGACAAATTTCAAAGCATGGAAATGCTAGGGTCTTTGATTCCAAAGGAACAAGAGTGAATAGTTACAGTAATGATAGTAATTAAATGTAAACAAAGAAAAGGTGGGAAACCGCCTCTAGGCTACTAGTTACTAAAACATGTAGACAGAGATGCACAAGTACTTACAGAAACAGTACTTGCAGGTCGGAGAACACAAAACTCAGATGGACAACACATTTTCGCGCGGTTGCATGGTTGCGACATTTTGCTGGCCAGGCCAGCTTTCTCAGGCTGCGAGTGATTGCGCACTGCATTATGGTAGGCGGCAAGCAATGGTCGGTAACTCGCACATCTATCAGCCGAGAGACGAACTAGGGTGTGGAGGGAAATTTGAAAGTTATCGGATGTTGAGGCCTAGTGGTTGTCTGGATTTTGTGATATACAGGGGCTAGTTCCCAGCGCCTCAGTTCTTCACTACTGTCTGAAAGTGGTAAGGCTCTCATCACTCTGGTGTTGTAACAAGCATCAAAAGAGAGTTTGTGGAAGGCTGCATATGCAGCAATTAGTTTATCTTACTTGCTGCCCGAGGAAGCTGGCCTGGCCAGCAAAAGGTGGCGACCACGCAACCGCGCGAAAATGTGTTGTCCACTTGTGTTTTGTGTTCTCCAACCTGCAAGTACTGTTTCTGCAAGTACTTGTGCATCTCTGTCTACGTGTTAGTAATTATATGTAAAAATGCTAACAAATAATTTGTTTAAATAAAATATGGTAGAGAACAGTTGTGACAGTTCAACCATGATAATTCGTTTCATCCAAAAACTAAGTGAGAATCCGTAATACAAGCACATAGCTCACATAAATTCTTCCACCCTAATGAATCTAAAAAGAGTTCCGTTCATATAATGGAGTTGAGTTTTCTGTCAACTAAAATAGGTTATCATAAAAATACATGACATTCTGATGATTGATATCTATGTATAAACGTGGCTTAACAAATTTATCAATTGACTGACTCATCAATGCACAGCCCAGACTTTCAGACACTGTAGCATGAAGATTTTTGGGACAGCTTTTCCTTATGTAGCAGAGATTTGTTACGAACAGATTCTTTTAAACTATGCTCCTAACATTGTGATGTCAAACGTTTTATTTTTCAAAAATTGCCTAAATTTTTTTTGCTCTTAAAAATATGAAAGTGTTAAAATGTGTTTTCTATTACATATTACCAATATTATATCATTTCATGCATATAACAGCTAACAAAAATACTTTAAGAAATTTTCAAACACAAAATCTTTGAAAGAAGAAAAATTCTCATTTCTTCACCGCATCAGAACATGTTTTTAGAACTGAACAGGATCATTAAATAAACAAACTTATTACGTAATTTTTACGCACTGCACAGTTAGTAAAATATGTTATGTTCTTTTCCTTGTGAGATAGTAAGTAACTTATGCAATTAGCCAAACCACATTAATGTTGTTGTTTATTTTTTGAAATAAGAGTGAACTGTTTGATACTGTGCCCATGTTTTACAACAATATTGAGGCAGCTTGTGTCTATGTAATTTTCTAATAACTCCTTTGAGTTTTTTTTAACTAAAACAGTATTTAGTGTAACCTAGAAAGCCATTTAAACTATAAATTCTCATAAGACAAATATCAACTACTTTTTTATTATTATTCTATAGTAATTAAAGGAATTAGTGAGTAGGTACATTAGTTGGAAAAAAATTTTATAAAGGTTATTTTTGCTCTTTAGCATCTTTCAAACTGAGTGAGGTAACACAACAGTAAAACATTGGACTTGCGTTCGAGAGGACCCAGGTTTTATTCTCATCTATGGACGTTCTAATTTCTGTTTTAAACGGCTTATTGAAATCACTACAGGTGAATTCTGAGATGGTTACTTAATGTAGGTCATGGCCGATTACTTTTCCAGTTCTTGTCTTTGTGTCGAATGACCTTGTTTGTGAGACGTAAAGCGCAATAAAATATATAATAAATAAATAAATTGTTCTACACCCAAATGGTTTTTAATATTGTGTACATAATAATTGTGTTTAAAGGAAGCACATTAATAAAAGTATGGTCTCGATCAAGGTAACAAATGCAGAGGATACCTATCTATGGCAGTGTAAGAATACATATTAAAATTTGGAAGAATCCATATTAAAATTTAGTATGTACAAAAGACAGAAGCACAAGTACTCACGTTTTAGTACTTGACAGATACACACACAAATAGGACGACACATAATCGCGGAAGCGCGTATCGCGACGTTTCACTGCTTAGAGCAGCTTCCTCGGGTGAAGAGACACGGCTGACTGCGGTGTGGTTGCCGATGCACCGATGCTGATGCACCTAGCGGCCAATGGTTGAACTGATATGAGGCAGGAGATTCAAAAGCGTCAAGTAGAAGCAAGAGTCAAAGTCCTTGTTATGATGGGGACATTTTTTTTAAACATTTAAATTTGAGATGGTTTAAGATGAAATTAATTTACCTGGCATGCTGTTCCACCACCCCAAAGAAATATTTTATGTTAATACTGTATCGAACAGATCACACAGCCTGCAATTTTCAGAACAATTAAAAAAAATTGATTTTGTTCCTGAAAATTTTAGCCTTGATTATCAGGGGACAAACTGGTTGTTTCTGTCGGGTCATGGAATATTTTTTAGAATGATTACCATATATTATGTCTTTACCTAGTATTTGTAGCCACTTGACATGTGTCCAAAAACGCCCTTTCCCCTAGCCGATCTGTTGCACTGCCGAATACTCCTGAGGAAACCCCTCGTTACCCAGCACCGAACAAAGGGGGTTGGAGCATGTGTGACATGGCTCTGCGTGTGTGAATGGTGTGTGTGATTTTCTTCAGTGTTATTTGTAAATTTCAGTGTTTTGTTTCGTGGCTTTAGTGTTTATGTATGTTTTTCAATCACATCGCTAAATAAGTAACACAAATACAGCAGTGCCCTAGACGCACAGAAAATACATTAAAATTCCAATGTTTTTATGTTTTTAGTACTTTTTCGTTCATTTTCAGTCGCCATTGTCTAGTTGCTTCCAGGTTGCATCAGCTATGTTATGTATCCTTCCGCTGGATAATGACATTATATGGAAACAGTTATGCAACATAAAATATTTCTGACGGATAATAATATTTGTGTACGTTTTCACTATTATATCCAATGATGATTTACCTACTGTAACTTTTGTAACTGTTTTATTAAGTGTTTTTGTGTATGAACTAATTTGTGCCGCGTGAAGTCAGAGCCTCTCGCGGGCCTGGCATGGCAACACCCACGCCATTGGAGTGAGTCGGAGCGTGACGCTGAGAGGAGATAGATGTACCAGGCTACCACATGTCCTTCACCAATTTTGTGCCAGTCATCTTTAGTTTCAATAGTTCAGTTTTCATTTACTGAAACAGTTTTTATTGTTTTTGACCCGGGGCACATCAACCCCTGCCGGCTGCCGAATCCAAGGGCTTAACTTACATTGTAAGTTTCACTGCTAGCCTAGCACTATTTTTCCCGCATCACCTACTGATGGAGTTTAGGCTCCAGATCCGCGCCACTGGTAGTGGCCTTCAACACAGTCCCCTCATTTTTGCTTCTTATGGTGAGTAAACTACATAAATTATCCCGTCTTTCACATAAGTAATAGTTGCTCACCCCGTCCCTAGTGACGCTTAACGTCTTTTAAATTCAGAGTGTGTTGTGGTGTGGTGACTGGTGCTGACAGGTCTCAGAAGAATCTATCCTTGGAGGGTACTAGAACCAACTGGTACGTAGCTTGTCCCGTGGTCATCGGCCTGTGGATCCTAGGATCATCATCATCATCATCATCATCATCCGAGGGGTTTTCCCCGCGGTTTCCACCATGTACCTACTTCTCACTATCCATCTCATCTCAGCTCTTCCTGTTAGCCGGTCTATTCCCCTAACATTGTTACCCACATCCTGCCCGATTCATCTACCGAGTCATTGTTATAATTTTTCCCATCTTTCCGTTCCCCCAGCACCCCCACTTCGTCACACTCATCACTGGGTATGCATGATGTATAGTATTATTGCTTTCATGTCCATGTAACTAAAAAATTAATGGACCAAATACTGATAACACAGTCAATTAATTAAAGGTCTTATTTTAAACAGTCAAAAATTACTTTTACTGATGGGGGTTGAGTACCAAATAATCCTGATATTGTGTGCATCAGTTTGTGATATAGCAGTGAAGTGAAAACTTCAGTGAGTAAAAGCATGCTACCCGGATATGGTTAGTTGAGAACATTTAATGATTGGAACTGTGGAAGCCTTCTACCTGGTGGAGTAACATAGGTGTACAGATCATCACATTTAGAAAGGGATAAAATCCCTTTCTCCCTTCAAACTCTCCCATGCTCTTTACATAACAGTTGACGCGTGTCCAAACACGCCCCCTTTACCCTAGTCCGTCCGCCGCACTGCCGAAGACTCCCGAGAAAACCCTCGCCACTAGCGTCAAGGAGGGTGGGAATATGTGCGCCGTTTTCCCTACACAAATTAGCGTGTGTTAATTGCTGGAGTGTTTTCTTTTTCTCATCAAGTTTAGTCTGTTTTGTGTGTTCAGTGCTTCATATTGTTGGAATATTTATGTTGGTCTTACCTTTTTAACACATCGCTACGTAGGTTAAATAAACACAACAGTGTCCTGGACGCACGTAAAAACTGTTTAATTACTGTTCTTTTAATGTTCAAGTGTTTTGTAATATGTATTTTCAAGTTCGTTCTGCGGCCATTATTTCCCCATATCGGCAACGTCATGTTCTTTGTGTATCACTCTGCCGATAAACAGTTCTGTTAGAAACACTATATAGCAAAGGGACATTCATGGGAAGGCCAGTACTCTATAATAATTTGTTCGTTTTTGTTTATGATAATTTGCCTTCCCCAACAGTGTGTTCATGTCTGTAATGGGATGTCCCGCGTCGGAACTTTTCCTGGGGATCTAGTTGCGACGCGGGTCGGCCATTGAAGCTAGTCTGACTCGTGGCGCGTAGGAGAGCAGACGTTTGTCACCCCAGGTCCTTCATCTTTGTTGCTGCCTCCATTCTTTAGTGTCTATAGTTAAGTATTTAATACCGGAACCTTGTTTGTTTGTTCACCGACCCGGGAGCCTCCACCCCTGTCGACTATCGCGCCCAGGGGCTTCACTTCTCTTAAGTATTTTTCGGGCTCAAGCCATTTCTTCAGCTTAACCCACTGGGGGGGTTTGTGCCCCAGGACCGCTTCACTGGCAGGTCTTAAGCTTTGTTGGTTTTCTGTTCAGTATTTTCTATGGTGAGTAAACATCAGCAATCGTCACCCAGTTTTTCATTGTGTTACTCACCCAGTTACCTAAGTTAATTACCCTAAAGTGTGTCGGGGCGTGGAGACTGGCCCTAAAACAAGCCTCCGAAGACCGTCAAGAGGGTGCCGAAGTCATCTGTCTGGTAGGTAGCCAGCCCCATTGGTCATCGGCCTGTCGACCCTGAGGTCCACAACACTATTGTGTCGAAGGGTTTTCCCCGCGGCTACCTGCCGTACCCTTCTACCTACTATCCCTTTTCTCAGCTCTCCCTGCTAGCCGGCCCAACCCCTGTTTCGACGCACCCACCGCATCATTCATTTTATCCTCCACCCTCATGGACGTGTCACAGTAATATGGTCATAATGTCAGGTGTATTTTTAGAGGACTCTAATAATAATTTTTTTCAGTGGGGCAATGTCCACCCTCCTCAGTATCCCCTCCCCCCCTTCGAGTTACACCCATGTGGAGTAAATGAAAAAAAAACAATAGAAATACACTTTCAATTAACATTTTTTTGGGATTAGTTGGTGCATCAACTGGAAAACCAGGAATACACAGATGTATTTATATTGTTTATCAAAGAATTTTACGAAATTTCTCTAAAAATTTTTCAGCCCTCATACTGGAGTCTATACTGGTAATGAAGTAAGCATTTTTTAAAAGTGCCTACTCAAGTTTTCTAATCAAAGAATGTATTTTATTGTTACTGCAGATGTTAATTTTTGAGTACAGTTTTTATTATTTAAACTACTATGTTTACACAAACTAACTAAAGTTAAAAAAAAAAAAAAAAAAAAAAAGAAAGAAAAAGAAAAAAAAAGAAACCAAGGCTTCAAAAACGGCTTTGTTTACCATGCTCCTGTTTGCAAGTTTATCAATATGAAATCCAAGAACAAAAATTTTAAAACAATATTTTCTTCATAGTACTGTGTGTGTAATATTACCATGGGGAAAAAATGACAATCACACAATCACACAATTTATATAAAATTAGGTTTATTACAAAATAACTTTTAACTACTGTGTATAATGTATTGCTCCTAATGTTGCCTTAAAAATTGCAACATTTGTTTACCAGTTAGTTTTGAAACAGTGGCTCAGCGGTACATAAACAGATTTTAAGATAAAATTGATTAACCATCAAGTATGCAGCTAAGTTTTCAATTTATCAAAAAATGTTCTCCTACATATATTATAGTTCCTTTTAAATAATACTGTTGAGTGAATTCATATGACATTTAAAAACAATACAATATCCAAAAAAGTAATTCGTCAAAATTTGAACATACCTTTAAAAAAACATGAAACATTTTGTGATTGTTCAGTAAACTGGTTGGCATAAAAACAATTCCACTCTATATTTGTGGAAATGCTGCAGCAATGATTGCTAAAACATGAGCATAAAGAAAATATTCTCACACAGTGCTACGTTTCAAATTTGACAGAAAAAAATTAATCACCTTGGCACCATTTTACAAAACTAAACACATAGTCTAAAAAATATTCAGAACCAGTACACATTCCTATTCGGCACCACTATTATCTGGTTTTTGATATTATTAACACACACAAACTCAACGTCTTCCAGTCAGGCCACAACACCAGAACAAGCAGTCTCAATGGTTATTCAGGATAATATGTTTGAGTACCACAAAACTGCAATATTCTTGAGAAGGAAATCAAATGTTTTATTACAGGTGCCATGGAATATCAACCATTTGGAATTACAGCTTGTGCCCTTAGCTTCATTGCAACTGTAGCATCTTGCCACTCTTGTTGCCAGTGCATGTTCTACTAACTGATCACTACTTTTTATTTATTAAAATACACATAGCAGTGTTTTATTATTTCTATGGTACAATAGGGTTTAAACTGATGACAGTACCAGCAGGAACCAAGACTTTGATGATGTTCTACAGTCTTAAATTTTAGAAACATGGTCAACAATTATGAACGCTATGTTGTGTTCTTAACATTAGGTAATCTGTCACAAGGAATGCTGGTACTCTATCTCTTTCACTACTGGCCACTTGATTGGTATGTGATACTATACATTGTCACAATCACATAAAGTGTTAAGGCAAATTCTTCTTGAGGGTGTTGAAAACGGATCATGGAAATACATGCAGACTCACAGCAGAAAATAAAAATACATAAACCCAAAATAAATTTGAGACAGATAAAAGATGAAACTGGTTGTGACTTTACAATGAGTTTGTCCCTGTAAGTCAAAAGATGAATAAGTAGTTTTTCAGAGAGGTTTACTGTTTCATGAGGTGACATGTCAGTGGAAATATCCATTTGTGGGAGGCTGGCAAGTCTCGCAGCTGCACTGCGACTACAATAGTACAGTAGCTCATATCAAATACATTAAAGAAGAATTGTGGATAACCCTGTACCAACAGCATTGGCCAGCACACAATAACATTTAGGGGGTTGCACACTGCACAACAACAAACAGTAGTTGAGTCAGTTCTTTTAAATGTGCTGTAAGTTATCTGGGACAGTGTTGTGTAAAAAAATGCAAATTTTCTAAGTAATGAATTTTTAAATGCAATGCTGTAAAGTAACATTGTGTGTACATATTTCAAAATATTTTAGTATGCATTTACACTGACTCTATAAAGTTTTTGTTGTTTAACACTGCTGTATAGAACTACTGTCGTACCTGTTATTCTAATCATTATTTGCAACCAATTATAAAAATTTAAATTATTGTGACTATCCTGCGTAACATCTCTGTATGTCTGCTGTCTTCGTGGCCATTTTTACTAATCTAGATATGCATCTTTGACATCAAAGTGTTCACTTGGTTGCTGATATCATATTCAGCTTGTACGACTCACTACATACAAAAACTTAGTATGTATTCAACAGCCAACATCATTAATGATACTTTTAAAAAACCACTAAAAAAAAGTTTGTAATTTATGGTCAGGTCTTTTACAGTGTCCGAAGAACTGTATAATCAAAGACCGTACAACACAACCTCATATTCATGTATCTCTATAAACACTTTGTGCTTACCAAGTTTTCTCTTCTCTATATTACAGTGATTTGAATAAGACGTAAATACTATTTACATTAGAAATTGTTGCAATGAAATGTAGTAACACACTACAATCATTTATGTCATTATTACACTAAAAATCAAGATACTGTATATAAAAACATACCAAAATGATAATTTATTTTAACTTAAGAAATACATTTTAAAAATTCCTGAAATTGTGAAACAAAATTTCAAGCATTCTCATCTCAATGCACATTGAATGTAAATATTGAAAAAAAGAAAGAAACAACATCTTCTAAATAAAATATGCATGCCAGAATGTTTTTCTATACCAGCCACATTGGAAAATATAATGCCTACAGCATCTGTTAAGAATTTTTAATGTGTGACACATTTAAACATTTTATATAATAAACTGAACAATATTATAAAAACAAATCTGGCAGCAGAATGGAACACAAATTTAAAAATTTGAGTATAAAAAATTTAGCAATATTTAATTTAGAAAAAAAATTGTGATACACACATTTACAAGCACCAAATCTGTTGCCCAAAACTGAAAAAAAAATTCAGCCAGACAGCAGGAAAATGATGATCCATTGAGCAAATGCAAAACAACAATTGCTTCGACGGGTGGCAAAGTTGTTTGATAAAAGTCACACGACATGAATGCACCACTCACGCACACATCTTGTTAGACTGTAGTCTAGTAGTTGTACGGGCCGTACTGAGAGCCGTGGTAGTACGGGCCAGGGTAGGCTGCCGCTGGTGCTGGGTAGCCTGTGGCGTACGCATACTGCTGCTTCTGGGGATACACTGTTAACAACACCATACACTTTAGTCTTGGTTCCCAACACAGACATGCCTATTTATCCTATTAGGTTTGTTTTAATTGTTTAACTGTGGCATTTAACTACATATACTCCAGTCGAAAACATAAAACTTGTGAGAGTCCACTCTGAATTTAATGACTGTGTAAAAACTTTATGTGTGGTTTCTGTGTTTAAAACAAACTAGAAAAAATATTTAAATTTCATTTTTTACATTAGTTGGCTCTAATTAACGTTTATTCATCCCATAGCAAAATAATTAATGTGTACCCCAAATAGATTGCCAAAACTAATGTTTCACACATCAGTTAAATATTTTGTTATTTGAAGACAGTACTTTAATGTTAGAAAGTCATGCTTATTTACGACACAATAATTCTTGATAGACCACTATCAAATTAATCTCAACCAAAATGTACAATTATATAACAACGTGTAGAGCAGAAACCACCGCAACTAAGAAATAAAAATTGTATTCTGTACGTGAAAGTTTCCATAATGGTTGTGGCAGTACAGGTCTACAGCATTGCTGCAGCACTTCATTATTTTCTTTCGTGCTTACTGCAGCAACAAATCTTAATAGATAACAATTGTGCATCTAGACAACCACCATATCTCCCTTACCAGGCATGAGGTACTGCATGTTCATAGCCTCTTCCTTCTCACGCTCGCTGCGTAGGCATATGGCTGCCGCAGAGAATAAGATGGCCGATACAAGAGCCCAGCCAACACCGATCCAAGCCACAATGTAAGACCAGTCGTACGAGAACACAGTGTTATCCCTGAGCACCTACGTTGTGTGTTAGACCAGGGTAAAAGCAGGGGAAGGGAAGAAAAAAACAAAGCCGTTGTTAAAATATGTTATAAAAGTACAGTTGAACAGGAAGGCAATCAATCACACAGTCCAACAGCGGCAAGATGTGGTTGGAGGCAGCTACCAGTGGACAGGGCAGACTTAACAGCTCTGGAAACTCAGCATGCAGGTGCAAGATGCAAATTTACGTAAGAGATCTTAAAAATATTACTGTATTTCATGCTTGAGATTTATAACTTAGGATTAGTGCTTTCTGTGCTGTTAACTCGAGAACAAATAAACAACTTCATAATAGCTGTACAATATCAAAATAAAAAGGTTTTGCAATCTTCAGAGTCAGTCGATTGTCACTTTATGTTTGGAGCTTTTTGAATATTTATTTGTAGCAAAAATGCTAAAGAGCAATTAGGAGTACAACTGAATTGTTGCTACAGAGTACGTATTGCATTGTATCTGTTTTACACCACCTTATATTTGTGTGCAACAGAAACAGGATTAATAAACTACTGATTTGGGGGAACTGTGCCATTTAATACTGTTTTAAATTATTATTTATGACATAAAATTTTTACTGTAGAAAAATTTGAAAAAAAAAAAAAAAAAAAAAAAAAAAAAAAAAAAAAAAAAAAAAAAAAAAAAAATTACATCACACGCAACAAGTAGCAAACATTTAATTTAAATTTAGTACCATATGAAAAAGTAATCCTGTCATCATTACAAGCTGTACACTGTAAACACTTTTCTATTACGTAATGTATGTTGACGGAAGCTCAAACACGCCACCTTCCCATACCCTGTCTGCCACACTGCAAGAAGACTCTCGAGAAAACCCCTGCCACATAGGGTGTGGGAGCAACATATGCCAATGCTTCTCTTACCAATTAGTGTGTGTCAACTTCAGTATTTTCTTGTGTTTTAATTCAGTGTTCAGTGCTACGAGTACTTTTCTTAATGTTGATATGCCTTGTTATCAGTGTCTGTGTAATTTTCTTTCTTAAATGATAAATCACACTGCTACGTAAGTGAAACAAACATGGCCTTGCCTTGGACACACGTAAAAGCTATTTCAATTGTTTTTCCCAACAGTTTGCATACTTTTAATGTTTCAGATGTTTTTTTTTTTATAATTTTCTAATGTTTTTTAATGTCATTGTTTAATTTTCTTAATACGTCTCCGAAGTTGAACTCCAACAAATCCTGATGGGGCTGCAGTGGCTGAATGGTCAAACCATTCACCTCCCACCAAAGCAATCCGGGTTCGATTCCCGGCGGGGTCGGTCCCCGGATTTTCTCATGTGGGAATCGTGCCGGACGATGCCATTGATCGGCAGGTTTTCTCGGGGATCTACCATTTCCCCCGCCCTTTCATTCCAGTGCCGTTCCATACTCACCTCATGTCACCCCTTACCTTTGCTAAAGACCTCGATGTTAAGCACTGACCAAAATCACTCACTCACTCCAAAAAATCCTCAAACTACTTTTTAGGAATATGCGAAAGCTTCATTCTGAAGCCAAAATTACCTCAATATCTCAATGGGTTTAAAAATTATTGAGGATTGATTGACAACACATTTCACATCTTTTTCCCTTTTAATTTTTCATATTAGAGCATTAAAAATAAAAACATATGGTAATATGCACTTATATATGCTTCATTCTTATGCAAAAGTCACCTCGATATCTTGCCAGGTTTATGTGCTATCAAGGATTTATTAAAACCACATTCTACCTCTTTTCACCACTTTAATTTTTGAATTTCGAAAAATCCTTTCTTAGTGGGTGTCTACAGCATAAAAAGAAACCACCATCAAAATTTCATGTCTCTAGTTCCAGTGGTTTAGGCTATGCATTGAAGAGAGAGTGAGCGAGTTATTGAGTGAGTGAGTGGAGCACTTCTTTTTATATAAACGATGTCCAGAAACAATTGCATAATAAGCACACAACATGAATCCTGGGTGAAATTGGAGACGAAAATGTTAGTGGCAAAGTGTTGTACTGCAACATTTTAAATGCATAATGTGGGAACACTGCTGACAGAAATAGTCCCCCCTTGCAATCCATGCCCAGGTGCAATTTTATGAATGTCAAGTCAAATAAACGTAAAATCTTGTTTGGACTGCTTGTGTTTTAACCTGCACCCATAATATGCAGATCAGAATGGTAGTAGTAAAAAAGTATGATATATACGGAGCACAAGAGGGGACTAACTATAGTGTTATGTTGCCACATTTTGCATCTGAAATGTCATCATACAACATTTTGCCACGTACATTTTCATCTCCAATTTAGCCCAGGATTTATGTGGTGTGCTTATTATGCAATTGTTTCTAAACATCCTTTTTGTTTCCAGCAGTGTGACTTTTCTATCACTTTAATAACAGTTTGCAAACTATTAAATTTAGTTCATAGCACAACTAGGCAAATGTTTTTAAGTACAATGTTTGAAGTCTCTCGTTGACGGCGCATGTGTGCCCCAATGGGAATAAATACCATCTGCTGTAAATGATGATAGTTACTTGAATGACATCAGTAAGTTGGATGCAAGTAACTGCTGCAAGGGTTCAGAGCCTATCAAGTCAAAATGATAGTAGGCAGACATGAAGATTACTAAATTTAAGTTTCACTCATCACAATTCTGTGAGCTATTATGTTTCTGGTATAATCATTGGTAGCAAATTGTGAAGGTAACGTACATAATGGGTGTTCACACAATGTCACGTCATACATTTTAAAAAAGAAAGTTTTATAATCTAATACAGTACCAACAAAGTGTTTGTAAATGAACACTGAAAGTCGTTTTTAAATTCACTACGCAGTTAATATGAGAGAACATGGGTTAAAACTTTACTAACAGCACTGAAAGTAATTTTTTCTTTACAACTATTTGTTCTGATTCCAGGAAAACACAGTAGAATGTGCCCAAAACAGATTATCTATAAATAAGAAACCTGTACAAAGGGAAACAAATGTATAGTCTCATTATATTTACAGTATCCTGCTTCTAACAGGAACTTCCATAACATGGAAGTGGACAACTTAAAAACAAAATGTAGCATACAGTATTTATAAACATCACAGTTGTCATAATCTTTTGTGTACTAAGTGCAAAATTTTATTAAACTCATATTACCAGATGTATGGTGTACACTGCACAAGAATATTTTTATTGTTTACTGCTAGTTTGTGGTCGGCAAGGATGGCTTGTTGACACTGTGTCTGACGTCTGAGGAGCAGGTGGCCGTATCTGGCTGTCAAGAAGCAACACAATTTAGTTCCAACACACAAAAAAAAAAAAGAAAGGGAATTAACTGTATTTCTGTTTCATCTTCAGTAAGTCGACAAAGACATTACTTACTGTGCAGCTAGTAGGCACACCTTACTCCAGTTTCATTTTCTAGTTGACAGATTGTGACTGACAACTTACATTGTCCACATACTTTAATTTTTGTCAAACCATTTTCGCAGAACTGATTAGCTGCCGAGCTACATTTGAAAGAACCAAAATCGTATGATTGCCACAACAAAAAAAATATACAATAAATAGTCCTTGCTACAACTGACACAATAGAACTAGATGTGGTTAGTTATCCAGTCAAGTTTTGTTTCGTAATTATAATTAAGGTTGTTTTTAAAACTTTACCTACTAGAAATAGCTAGGTTTTCTGAGCCACATGACGAAGATTATCAATCACCAAGGTAACCAGGTTAACGATTGAGTACGCAAGTCACTTTTGGGCCAAAAGCAAAACTCAAATTGGTTTTCATAGGACTGTAATTGAAATTGTACTTTACATGGCATTTCATAAACTCCTCACCACTATATATATATATATATTACAATTATAGCACAGGATTTAGTCCACTATAGAAGTGTTAAGTTTAGCCCATTCTGTTGTAAAATGTAGTACGGAACATTTCTGCATTTGCTTATGTTAACTGAGATACATATAGGCCCTAAATTTTTAACTTAAATTTTTTTGTTTGACTGCTACTTCGTTTGTCTAAAAAAAAATCCAGCAGATACGGCAAAATTATGAATTCCACTGAGGTCCATTCTAAACAGGTTTTACTGTACTAATGTAGTTCTTCAATAAGCAAATTTGAAGTAAAAAAAATTAGTAAGATGTCAGGGTGAATGGGAGACACCAGATACCAATAAATTCAACCATAATTCACTCTGTCAATTTCATCATCATCATTCAATACTGTTTCCAGTTAGTGGTTAGGTCAGCCTTGTAAAATGCCTCCATTGTCTTCTGTCTGCCCACCACTCTTCCTCTTTTACTTTCTCCTAATTAGCTCCTCTTCTTTTCACTCCCTCCTTCACCTGTTCCTCCAATCTTTTCCTCTGTCTTCCCTTAGATTATTATCCACTGTACCTCTATTTCAGCATTTTCCTCGGCAACCTCTTCAGTGCTTATTCTGTTAACATGTCCATACCACTTCATTCGTGCTTCCTCTATAACCTGGGATTTCCTGGACCTGAACTCTTTCTCGTACTTCCCTCTTCTTGTAACAGCCATCATACTTCTAGCAATCTTCATGCTTATCGCCTTCATTTATCTTTCTGTTCTTTTGTCCAAAGTCCACGTTCGCCCATCTGAATTTTCCAAAGTGTTTAACTGTTAATTCTAGCAGTTAATGAATATTTCAAATTAATTTTTATTCAGAATATCAGTTACCTGTAAATGCCATTCCAACTTTAGAATAATAAATCATTCATGACCAGTAGCGGCCGGCATATAAGTGCACACCCAGTTTTCTATTAAGCTTTTTTGTAAAATATTTAAAACATTCTTATGTGTTTTGTAGCACCAGTACAGTTTGAAATGTTCGTCTAACCGATCACAAATGCACGGAGTTTTTACGCTGTCAAGCTACGATGTTACAACACTGTACTGTGCACAGCTGAGCTGTACTCTCCTCTCAACCTATTTGCTCGGCCTTTCTGCGCATGCGCACGACAAAATGACGTCGCCTATTATGGGAGTTTTAACATTGAAGAGGAGCACAGGTCGGACTGTGCTCACGCCTGTTGATCGCGGAAATGATTACTTCTTTCACCTCTTGGTGGCAGAACCTACTGGCGAAGCAAGTGTTACATCCCCTCAACTATAGAACACCTCGCTAGATGCCAGCAGTTACGCTTTATCTAATACCAGGCCAAACGAACATTCTGAGCAGTGATATCAGCCTTGAGTAAAAATAGCGAGAAGGTGCTGTGGTTTTCAATGTATAAAAATGTTAGTGATACAGAATGCAGGTAATTAATTTATATTCCCACACACAGTGTTTTTACATTTTGAATCAAAGATATGAAATACTACTCAATAGCCTTACTAGAAAATAATATTTTGAACGTCGGACGTTACGAATAATGGAAATATTAATCATTTAACTGCCGAAAATGATAACTTTACAATTAAATTTAAACTAGCTAGAAAATTATATTTACTTAATTCTTATTTAAAAGCTATATTGAATTTGCCTGGAAATTAAATAACGGGAAATGAAACACTTTCAGTGCTAGTAATGAAATTTTAACCAACGTTTTTAATCATGATAAGTTTAGTAAAACAACATGAAATTTAGTGTGTAGGAACAATTTGTAATTGTTTTAAATTAAAAATTTTCTTTCTTAATTATTTTTCAAGACAATGTGTTAACACCCATTATCTGACTTCACCGGCCGCTACTGTTCATGACTATCTTGGCTTCCGGGCTGGAGCCACGTCGTCATGGTTTCACTTACTGTATTCGCTTCAAAATTACTAAGAAATAATCAACATTATATTACTATGGTACAATTTTAAAAAATATTCATGTGGATATACATGCACACATTCTATGTTATACATTAACACTTGTTTTACATTTAAATCTTCAGAACATCTCCTCAACAATTTACCTCAGTAAACATAGAACTTCTTTCCCCCCTCAGAATGTTTGATTGGTAAGATAATGGCCAAAGATCGGCTGGTGGCATTTAGCAAGAATTCATCATGGGCATGTGCAGGCAGTCTAAAAGAACAACACAGATCCATTGTCCACAATACAGTATTGGAAAATTATGACTTTACCGAATAAAAACGCCACACTATATTCAGTAAAACGAACATTAAAAATTGTACTGACATTAAAAAACTAAGAGGAATATTTAAAATATTTCGTGAAAATACATTGCAAAAAAATGGGTGTTCACAAACACATATACACTGGCAACTACTGATAACCATGTAGTTGTGAGAGCTTGTGAATAGTAATTCGGTTACTAGTCATGTTCATTGGGGTCCTTCGAAGATATTAACAATGATGTCTCAGCTAATGGACTTCTTCACTGACATTCAGGCCACTGTGAAGTCAGTGTTTTTTTACTTAATTCTCCTTTACAGTATGTTATAAATGAGTCATATGATCCCCTGACCCACTAGTTCCACCACCTATGATAATAACTAAATTATTTCCTGCAAACATTTTATAGTAATCTGTGAACACCAATAGTTTAACGTTTGTTCTCACCTCACCAAATGTCACTTTCACACTTCCAGGCACAGTTCAACCAAGTAGATTGCTTAACAAAATGTGAAATTATTAATACAGTTAGAAGCACAGACAAATAAAGATTACAAAATGAATTAGTCAAGCATTTGTTAATGCTGTAGCACATAGCCTACGTTATTTTGTATGCATCGTGCACCCAAATGCTGTAAAATTAATCATTATTTTATGTACATGTGTTAAAATATTGATTAGTTCATTCTACTGAGGATATCATTTGCACAAACAGCATAACATTTCATTACATACTAAATTTCAAGAAGAATGATAAAATAAAACTAACAAGTAACTGAAGATTTAAATTCATAAAAAAATAATAATCTCCATCTAATAAACTCATGTAGGCCTGTAAAGGGTGCAATTTGCGACTGCATTTTACAGCAGACGTTAATGTGAAAATTAAAATATCACTTAGCTTAATTTTAATTTATGTCATCACAATGTACTAATTCGGAACTTCATAAAAGGCATCTTCTTGAAGTATGTAAATCTCTCATAATTGTTGAAACTACAGGGAATGAAACAATTTATTTTATTGATTAGTGTTGATTCTACTCTGGTTGACTAACTAAACAATGAAATTGTAACTTTATCACTGCAAACAAGAACTTTTTTAGCTTATAATATTTTCATATCAAAGTCCTCAATAAATTCTTTTCTGTTAATTCAAGATAATTTTTTGTTATATTTACAGAAATTATGTTTTAAAACTATTTGAGCGCAAAGAAATTTTACTTCTATGTATGTAAAAAATTGTTTGGTTGTGTGAACATTTTTATTTACGTAACAAACTTATTGCAGTAAGAGCAGAAGTAATGCAGTGTACAGATCACGCATAACCCTTAGTCTGTCAATAAGTATTTTAATTATTACAAAATATTATTTATGTATCAGGTCTTTAGGTCACCTAGATCCAATTCTATGAGGCATGCGTCACTTTTTAAAACAACAAGCTGTATCAGAAAAAATTGTGATATAATAGAAAAACGATGACTCTACATATAAACAAGTGGCAGTGATTCACAGGGAATGGGGCGCAAGCAGTGTATGATGTATATTTTTATTACTTATCTTCCATAATAGAGAAACTTAGTAGAGAGTCGAAATTTCCATAATCATTCTCAACAGTCTGAACTTATGATTTAGTTTAGTAATGATGTCAAATGCTTGCCCCCTCTACTATCCTCAAATTTTGTCACCCAGTTACCACCCATTTAAGTACGTTGTTAAGTTGTCTCTAATTATATGCCTAACAGTAAATCTCAATATGCTAAAAACTGAAGTACTGACAAATAAAATAAAAACATAAACAGTCATTCAAGCTTAAGTCAGCAGGGCTCTGTGCATAGAAATATATGGCACACAGTTTTTTAATCAGCATTTGTCATGGACGCACATTTTTTCTCCTGCTTTGTGCTGTATTCAAATAATGTATAGGTATGAGTCACAGAAAATGTAATGTTTGATGCTGTGAATGCAAATGATGTACTCAGTTTTGATCCCGTCCCCAGGTTCGACCGGACAGACGGGTACCTGGCATGATATACTGCACGTTCTTGGCCTTCTCAGCATTGCGTTCGGCACGTAGGCAGTTGGATGCACTGAACAGCATGATCGACGAGATCAAGGAGAAGCCAACGCTGAGCCAAGCGAGGATGTACGACCAGTCGTACCAGATGGTAGTGCCATCTCTCAGGGCCTGTTTGTATCACACATTACAGTACACTCTGGACACAACAGCTGCCACACCAGCGATGTAGAGGCACAGCTTTCATCTTGCCACTCATCTGCCTCTTAACCTGCTGCTTGCAGTCTCAACACATTTTTAAAAAAATTACTATCCTCAAAAATTATGAAAATTACAAATTTATATTATTTAGAATACATTTTTTACTACGGATTTTGAAGATTTTAAGTACCAGTACCAATACATAACATGAAATAGAAAAATTAATTGTGTTGTACTTACAACCCAAACAAAAATATTATAACATGCATACCAAGGGAAACGTAATACTAATAACCCAATACTGTAATAAGGTAGAGAGTAAAATACCACAAAACATTAAAAACACTAGCTTTTCAATGAAAACCACAATGACTAATTAACAGGTATTTTTAATGCTAAATATTGACAAGACATACTAAAATGTTATGAATGTGAAGAAGAGAAAGAGAAATGTCTTGAATCTTGATGAATGAGTGTGGATGAGGAGTGTAATGGTCGACCTATAGAAAGAGATACTGCATGCAGATATTACATTAGAGAGGTAACAAAGAGGTACGGAAAGCAGAAGCATGAGCTACGAAAATAAATACATATTGTAACAGAGATGACAGATTCATGTATGACTTCCTAATATATATATACTATAGTAATATTTAAGGGTAAACTAGGTTAACTCATTAAGTTATGCACTGGAAACCAACTGGTTGATGCAAAGAAAGACATCTAAAAATGTGCATTCATAGATTAAAGAAAAACACCAGCTGTCAACAGGAGACTTCAATGCATGAGTAAGAAAGCAGGTGTGATCTTGGGAATTGAAGAACAAGGCGATCAAAGTAAATAATGTTAAAGAATTTCATGAAAAATGCATGATATAAATTTGTGTTTTAACAGCATAGATTTTATTTTCACAAATTTTAGAGGCACTATACTTTCAAATTACAAAAACAGTAACAAGCTGAACTTTCATAGCTGAGGTAGGGAAGATGTTTCCAAAATTCTGCTGCTAATTAAATAAAAATTTGTTCTTAAAATATGCCATCAGAATTACTTGCAATAAATTTAACTATGTTGATGACAATAGTCCCACTGCCAGTTTATACACAATGTTGTTTCATATAACAATAAAAAATTATTGTCTGCAGTTAATATGAGAGTACCGAGGTAATTTGCATAAGACAGTATCCAGTCACTCATAAATACAATGTCCCATCAAGTATGTCACATTTAAATTTGCATTTCGCTGCTGCTGTTCTGTAAGCGCACCTTACACTATCACATAGCCTCAGGACCGGATTTATGCTTGTACGCGCCTTAGGCCCATCAGTTTCTGTTTTTCATCCTTCCTTAACAACTGGCGTCCATTTTCCATTTGCAGCATTACATTATTTAAAATTACCATGCTCTGTCCTCTCGCTATGTATAATAATAGCAATAACACAATCAAAATTCAGCTTAAGTGTAGCACAGTTATTTAAAAATAAATAGCTGGATTGGCCATAGAGCAGATAAAGCTAATAGAGAGTGCATTAGTCAACAATGCTAAAAGTAAAGCCATTAATTTTTTTTTACTTGTCGCCATATTGGCACTTTTAAAAATATTGATGGAAAATTCTTCACATGTTCCTCTCGATAAAAGTCCGCCCTTGTGAAAGTTGCACCCTAGGCCCAGGCCTAATGGTAAATCCGGGCCTGCATAGCCTACCTTTTACCTAAGAACTAGCACCAAAATACTGCATTACATTCATTCTCTTTCCTTACAGCAAGTAATAATACTGCTAATGAGCCATGAATGGTAAAATCTTTCAAATCACTATGTTTTCAAAAGTACATTTAATCTACAAAATGTTTTTCAGTTTCCATAATGGCCAAAAACTGCTACAAAATTCCTTACATAACAATAACATTTACTACTGGTTGGTATACTTGATGCACAGAACAATTTGCCACTGAAAACTACTTTGATCTGTAAAGTCTGTATACAGTAGGCAATTCAGTACAATTAGTATATTAATGCAGGGGCATACCATGATTTCATTTTGTGGAGAGAGGGGCTGGGAACACAGCATCAAACCAACTAAGTCAACAAAAATCAGAATAACCTAAACATTACTCAGAAAACACAATTAAAACACAATTTTACATTAAAATACATTACAATCAATAAACACAATAACCTTTTACTTTATCTAGCTTCACACTCTGCTTTTTTATGGAAATGACTGATAGTTTCAGATTTTGGGGGATGGTGGGGTGATATTTCCCTCCATCCACCATCCCTGCATACACCACAGTATTCATAGTAGGTACACCAATAGTTATTTTGTATCACATCAAAGCTTCAAAAATACTGAAAGTACCTAATTATTTTAAAAATTATTTTAAAAGCTTCTGTAAATGTTTTGTAACACATACTATTGTAGAATAAATTACTCAGCTTTGTACTTAAGAGCATAACTTCGATTGCTGGTTGTATATAATCTCTAATCTCAGCTTTGCTTGGCATACTTACATTGTTCCATTGCTGGTAGAATTCCTCCCCAACAACTTTTTCTCGCTCATAATACTCTACTCCATGCCACAGGCCCATTCCACCCGCAGTCAGGAGACCTGCAAACAGCAAACACTGAACAATATCTGAGAAATAAACATACCTATGTTTACTTTTCACATACCATTTTAGTATCTCAGAATAAAATTACATTATAACAACTAATACTGTTCTTAGGTCATTACACATCTGCACAACTAGCTGGTGCAAATTTACTCCTCTGGAGAGAGACTATAATGACTGCTTTGCATTTAGAGGATATCAATGTATACGAGCAGTCCATTTCCAAAGCTTCCCTTGTCCACATGTGACAATTACAGATAATGGTCAAGAATGTTCCTACCTGGCCTCTTAGCCATGCAATGAAGGCTATAAAAAATATATACATATATATATATATATATATATATATATATATATATATATATATATATAAAAACACACACCAAAATTCACACTGCCATATTAATTTTCCGCAGTTTTCATAAAATCAGTGTACATGGACAAGAAACTGCTTGGAATAGACCGCTCCTTTGTGAAATTGGACATGTTATCTTAGAGTCTGGTCTTGTGATATTCATATATAGATCAAGGTAACAAGTTAGCCCAAGTCAGCAACACTGATACATGAAAGTGGAGGCAGGTACAACATGTAAGACGAAGCTCTAGTTCTTGATATGCTCATATGGCATTTACGATAACCATTTCAAATTTTATTTCTCTGTAATTATTGAACACACTGGATGGTCTATTCTGAAACATTATATTACAAAAATATGTTGCCATTGGAAGAGTGAAGTGATTAGGAGGGGCAACTGTGAACAACCATTAATGATGTAGGTATTTTACGTGTCAAGTGCTGAAAGTAGAATACCATTCTTTGTTTTCAAGCACATTTCACAATTTTTATACAGAGAAGGTTAAATAGTAGTGCACTCATGAATGAGAGGGAGATAAATGGGACTACAGATTCTATCTAATTTTACACCATAGGGATCTGGGCCCAGTGGCGTAGCGTGGCTGTGCTCCAAGGCGTGTGGTATTAGCAGCAACTATACGCTTTGAGCAGTTGTGTTGTTGCAGAGACCAAGGTGTATATATTATAGGATAATTCCTACCTTGCCTCTTGTACGCTACTGGCTGTGGAGTGTTCCTGACCATACTAGTCAAATGGTTCCTAACACAACTCAGTGTTGCGTATAGTCACTGCTGGGCACGACGACACTGTCTGGGCCAGATTCTCAGAGGGGTTGCTCCCAAATTCACATGTGAGAAACATGATGGATTGTGTAACTGACCAGCCAGATTTCCCTAAATGCTCTCATTTTCCTCTTTCTAGTATTCCCATGTTGCTCCACATTCACTTCATACCACCTTCACTAGCACCCAAGACATCAATATTAAGAGCTGACTAAATCTCTCCACTTCCTCCACTCATACATTCTGTGAGCTTAACATTAATTTATACGGACCTGAAAAACGTGTGGGTTGTCTGGCTTGTAAGCTAGCCTCCAAGAATATTTGGACACTCAAATAGGTAGCAGCTTATCTCTGAATGCTTGTTGATAAAGTGATACCACACGACTGGACCTTCGTTAAGTCACATCTTTATTATTGACTCAGTGCTATCCAGGAAGTGACAAATAAGTCAAGAGCCAATTGAGAAAGTGACACGAGCTTACAGTTGTTGGAATTCTAACTTGTACCAAAAAAAAAACATACATTTTTCAGGTCACTATATAAATTAAACTCTTCAAAAGTTGTATAGCTTTGCGATCAATACTGTCTTGAATAATTATGTTATGTATGGTAAAGTGTACACTGGAAATGAACATGAGATAAAATAAAAACCACTCACAAGCAAGAAGCATCAGGATGGCGGTGGCTGTGATGTTGCCCGGCGACCGCCGCCAGCACCCAGCCACTCCCGTCCAGAACGCGATAAACACTGCGAAGAATGCCACGATGAACAGGGCAATCATCGAGCGACCCATATCTGTCATAAACAAAAGAAAACAACAATATAGTGACCATAAATCCATTATTTACGTCAAATATTAAAAACTCCTCACGTAAAACTTTATAACTACCAAATTTTATCTTACAATTTATTTGCATTTTAATTTCTTGAGAGTTCTGTATTATCTAATATTATAAGATTTATAATTTCCTTTGTAGCATGCAAGTCTTCTGTAGATTGACACAGGGCCAGTGACAGAAATTTCCGGACTTGGTACACTTACGAATTTGTAGGCATTTTTTCTCAACTGTCCACTCACATATTCTGAGTGCAAGTATATAATTATGTGGCCCACATAAGTTTGGGTTCTGGTACAGTTGTATAGTTAGACAACCCCCTCCCAACCTCCATTCAGCCACCACCGGAGCTGGATTGACACGTAGGACAAATTGCATTTAGAAATTTTCTTCAAAATTCTTTCAACAGTACTAACTTTACTCACCTCAACATATTGTTGCGTGTTGGCCGGGCAGCGGGCACATTACATCATGCTGGGTGGTCGGCCCTGTGAGTCAACCAGTGGTGTCATGGGTTTCCGCAGCTATGTCGCAACTCCCGAGAGACGTCACTGGTTTTCCCCGATGACGCCAGTGCGAGTACGTGACTCTCAACTACTACGACCGTGGTAATGTCTATTTTTAGACTCTA
>PNEQ01120338.1:114568-128202 GCA_003012365.1 Medauroidea extradentata | reverse complement strand
CTCGCATTGTATTGCATTACATAACGTCCTCAGATTATAATTGAAAAATTATGTCAACAATAAAACTTCTTTAAATAAAAAATCAATATGATAAACGGTATTCTGTTCTATAAACTAGCTGGGGAAAAATATCAGTTAATTAAAAACGATATTACTTAAGCTATTAGAAAGAGGTCCTCAGATTATACGTTAAATGAGGGAGTCCTCGAATCATACTATAAACCCGTATAGGTGTGTGTGTGTGTGTGTTTTTATTTATTTTTTTTTTTTTTTGTGTGTCATCTTGACAGTGTTTCGATAGTAACACGCGTAGAAGTTTTCCTATAGTTAATTTGGACACCATGATTGAAAATACATAATTTATACATCTGTAATGCTCCAGTCCATGAAGTTTAAAATTCGATTTCTAAGGCATAGTTAAATAATAGCAACGTGTTTTGTAGAGACTGGTAACATTTGTTTTACTACAGAACATTCGAATACTTAATGTACCATATTTTCTATTTTTTATTTACAATTTACTCAAGAATATACTCAGCATTTAAATCCAACACTAAGTAATACATATTATATACATATAGATATATATTTACACACATACACACACACTCGTGTGTGTGTTGTGTGAGTGTATACAGGCTGTCCAGAAACAACCGCATAATGAGTGCACAACGCGAATCCTGAATTAAATTTAAGACAAATATATTTGTGGCAAAATGTTGCGATGACATTTTACATGCACAATGTGGCAACACAGCACGGTAGTTAGTCCCCTCTTGCGCTCCACAGATATCTCACTTATCTAATTACTGTTGTTCTCACCTGGATATTACAGGTGCAGGTTAAAATCCCGAGCAGTCCAAAATGATTCTAAGTTTGCTCAACGCAACATGGTACATAAAATAATATCTGGACATAGATCGCTAGAGGGTACTTTCTCCGAGCAGTATTTCCACATTGTGCGCGTAAAATGTCATCGTAAAACATTTTGTCACTTACATTTTCTTCTCCAATTTGGCTCAGGTATTTCGTGGTGTGCTTATTATGCGTTTATATATATATAATGCTCCTAAGTCCTATGTTTTGCACCTAAGATACACAGCATACAGCATAGGCAATAGTGCGTTCATGTGTTTATTTTGTTGTGTTCCTTGAATTGTTGATGGAGCACATTCAACGTTACCTACATGTTTCTAACTCACGATACCATTGTTTCGGGAACTCTATCGCTGTAGCTTCATTTGTGATTTGAAAGAAAACTATGAGTCCTAGACTATTGCAACAAGAGGACCTTTCTTGTTAGACAGGTAACATTACTCAATAAATTATCTTCAGATGTTCGAAAATCCGGACGGTAAAAAAGTTATACGCAATTAGAGGGTAGCCACCCCTGCTATTTTCATAAGGGTGGAAGGTATCAACCAACATTCGCTGTTGGTTTGCAGATCCCAATAGCATTAAGCAACGCTGAAAATATTGTAGTTTTATGTCAATTAGTTTCCGATATTTTGGGAAAATACTGTTTTAAATTTCTATGTTCAGAGGCACATTACTCCCTTAACATTGCGTTTAGGTGAAAAGTACAAAATATGTTTTCGTGATAGTTTTTCGTGAGGAACACGCAAGCGGAGTTTGTCCCCCGATTTAAGAAACACCCTGTATATTACTTGAAGTAAAATATTAGAAAATCTAGGTTACAAAACAAAAAATATATATATATATATGTGTATGTTGACATAAATTTTATGTCTGTTTAAAATGAGAAAAACTTGAAAATAAATGTACGCAGTGAGCGTAACTTAAGGCAATCAAGCTTGTTTTACACGTACTTAACCTTAACAAATGATCCTCCTACGTGTAAAGACCTTAACTTATGAAGTTTCTAACTGAACCGGGTTTCACATTGTGATTGTAATGGCGGTAATTCTCAACTAATTACGCGATAAAAATTAGACATTGAATTAAGATATAATTATTTTCTCAGGTTTAAATAAAGTCACTAAAAAGAGAGAAGGAGAAAAATGTTTATATCAGTGCCTAACATTTAAAAGACGATCTTGATGAGCTACCCCAGGTCTATGCTACCATGTATTTCTTTGATGGCAAATTACAAAAATATATGTACAGTCAAACACATTTTTAGTTGTAGTGACCAAATATATTACATTTGGGCCACAAAATGAAAACAACTAAATAATTTTGTTTCAACAACGTACTGTACATTTAAATTTCACCATACAGAAACTATTCTGTTACGCCGATTAAATTTTGTTCAATTCAACTAAGCATTTCTCTCAGTGTAAACTAATCTTAACCCAGAACCTAGTAGCTCCAAAATAAGACCATTGAGGGATTTGCTGTGTAGGTCGATTCTTAAGGTAGGGCATCTCTACACGTGTTGAATTTTCAATTTAGGCCTACAACTCATATAGTTATTTTTATTGAAATAACTAAATAGTTATACTATAACACTTTAATATTTTAGTCGCCAATTATATTTATATCTATGCATTACCATATGACTCTGAAACGGCGGGAATATATTTTGTAATTTTAAAATGTTGACAATTTACATAATTATTAGTAAAAAATTATCGGATTTGTGTGACTCAAAAATACATTTTGAACTTACGGGTGAGCTTACATTTAAGTCGTAATTTTACAATTTTCTGTTCGTAGGAATACTAAACTATCCTATTTATAGAAATAAAATAACCTATACATAAAATGTGAAAAAAGGTTAAATTGTTTATTTAACACTATTTCAACAAAAATTCCGCAGTTTCCTAAAGTAACCCAGTGCCTGAATGTTAAAGTTTTCAGCACACTTATAGTAGTAGCCGGTAAAACTACAGAGTCTGTCTCAGCTCAAAGGTCAGATTTTGACATTTTAAACGGAAACTTACAGCACTGCTGGCGACATGTGCAGAGGGCGAATATGCTTTGTCTCACCTCCCAAGGTAAGAACTTGATATTTCAAAGAAAGAAGTGTATTGTTGTTTTTATAAAGCAGCTTTTACACGACGCTATATACTTTGCTTACCATGAGAAATCTCATGCGAAAATGTTAACAAAATCCCAAGAGAAGCGCCGAGACACACAGTCGCGAGCCAAACTTGCAGCAAAACTTCACAATGAACGAGAAAAACTGATGGCCTCGGATTATACAGATCGTCCATGATATTATTAATATATTACCATGCGAACATACCTTTTGTATAGAGTTAGTAACCATCAAATGAGTCATGATATTTACTATGTCACTCCAGCTTTCCCACAACATTTTTGTATCCCATTTTATCGAAATAAATATTTCTTGAGAGACTAAAATGACGTAGTGAGCGAATAAACAAACGACATGTCATGGATTCTATCATAATACTTTTCTTTTTGGGTTGTCGTGGCTTTGGAGCTGTAAATTCACGTGTTTATTTGGTTATATCTGGGGTTTACGCAATTAAGAACTTATGCAGTAAGAAGTAGACATAAGAAGTAAGCAGTAGAGTAGCAAAAATTTGGCGTACACAATTGCGATGGTACTGCCTAAGTTCAACTAGGAACAGACTTCCAATGTTGTATTTTTTGCTGTATTGTCTATACCGAAAGCTACATTTGAAAACATTGCGTAAAATAATTAGAACACATCTATTCAGAGGCATGTAAACGTAGTTCTTCTAATATTTACAAATACATTTCTTAAATAAAATAGTACGTCACATTTGTTTTCTTTACAAATACCCTTCTTGTGCAAATTCATAGGTTAAAAGCAAGATGGCTGTTAACGAGTGAAATACGAATGGCATCGTGGGAATACGAACCGGTACTCTGACTGGTTTAACGTATGATATCCACTGCCGGACTTACGAAGTAGCAGTAACAATAAATGTCTATGCTTTGGTTCAAATCAATGTGTTTGGAACAATTTTAAGGCCTACTGCTTAAGTCTTAATGCTTAAGTTCCAAATTGTGTAAACCCATTTTTACTGAAGTTTAGTAGGCCTAAATTCAAAATATATGATGATTTATTTTTACGTTTTATACGTACACTGTAAAGAAAACTTCGTAAACGGTATGGAAAGTTTTTAACTCATATACAATATGGGACACTTACCATGCTTCAGGTTGCAAACAAAGCAAATGTTTCGATGCTACTATACAAGTCTGGAAACAGCTGTACACTTTTGACAATTTTCTTAAAATGTATTTGTATTTATATTTATTTTTCCATTGTACTGCCTTTTTTGGTACATATATTTGTACAGTAGTACAGAACTTTGTCATGTTAAACATTAATAGCCTATACGTGTGTTAAATTGAACTTATTTATGTAAGTACATAGATTGTTACCATTGATGTATGGGAAACAATTTTACCATACCTATTTTTTTGCATCGGTGTTGTAAATTTACAAATAATTTTTACAGTCAAGCAACGTTGTATTAACCGTATACAAATATGTATTTATATTCAAACTAATTACAGTATCTCTTTGTAATGCAAGCGGTTGTATAAGCCAATGTCTCAATTTCACGTGACTGTTTACATTTGTGTCAGTTACTCAGAGGTAAAATTTAGCCTGATTACTCGTTGCACAACTATATACACTGGTCTCCTACTGCGTTCGATTATGCATGTCAGGTGACGTGACTAGTAGAGAACGAACAATAGGATTTCTCGTTTCCTGATAAACTTTTTCAAACATGGGACGTACTCTATATTATTATCTCGCATAAAATCCAACTTGTACGAGATGTCCTCAATTGAAAATTAGTTTGGGAAGATAATATCTCGCACGAGTTTTTCATTTATCTTATGCCGGGTAAAAAAAAAAAAAAATATGCTTTACATTTAATTTTGTGTTAGCTGTTCTGACACTAGTAGTCATGATGGTTGGTATTTATTTTTCAGTTGTTGATATTTACCACAGAAAGTTACATATTTCAGCCAGTGACTTACTGCAAGAATTATTCAGGATGAAGTGGGTTGACTTTGTACGATTAAAAGTTTAAAGAAAATATCGAAAAATGTGTTTCCGATTTGTCCGTTATGTGAATAAAGTGGGAGCAATACTAACCTGAATATCGATTTTAAAATAACATTTCTGTGAATATGAAGTCAAGAAATACTTGGTACTTTACACAAGGGCAGATACTAGCAAATGAGTTGGTCATGACATATCGTCGTTGCCGGTGAAAAACCTCCTATGTGTCATCGGTTGCATTAAAATTGACTTCGTAATAAAATTTGTGTACGCAATTGTACTTAAGTGTAGAGACTACTACAAGTAAATTATGTGTATGTAGTTCTGTGATAGTTAAAACCCCAAACACTAACAATAATATGCGATTTTTTTATACTTTCCTGAAAATTTTAAATTTTGCACATAGGGGTTTTTTCACCGGCAACGACGATATGTTAAAGCGCCATCCCAGCATTTGCTTAGAGTTATTTTGGGAAACCCTGGAAAACCGAAATGAGGATAGCCATAACCAGCATGAACCCAAGTCCTCCCGAATGCAAGTTCAGCGAGTTACATTGCGCCACCTCGCTCTGTATAAATATATGTTTTAAGGCTAGGTGGAATATAGACACCCTGAGAACGTATTTTCCTCGTAAACCCATGTTCGGAACCACGGTTGTTACGCGCTAAGGCTTCTGTAAGGAGGATGTTGATTGTAGACGATCAGACAGGAAACTGCGCGATTGCACATTACAGACTTGGCATCCAGTAGTTTACAGTTGTGTACGAATACGACTGCATCAGGAACATGACGCACCGAGGGCCATTACCATACTTAAAGACGATGGAAGAGTTTCGGTGTCAGTGTAGTACGTTCAGACTGTACATAATTAATCTTCGTGGCTATCGTCATGTCCGTGATGGTACTTGTACGCGGAGCTGTTGCTCTGTTTCACTGAGACAATAAGAATCCTGATATTGTAATATTTGATGGTCTGCAGTATGTCACTCAATCATCCATGTCACAAGACACTACGGTGTTTTCAAGGCCATGTTTGTACAAAACTATTTCGCGATATACCATCATATCTAGTACGTACGAAAAGAAAACACACTTCGGACAAGGTCGGAATGTCATTGTTTAAACACCATGATCATTAAAATCATTTTTTGTAAACCCTCCAACATAGTAAAAAAAACTGACTTTTCAGACTGTCATACATCAAAATGTACTAACTGAATGCATGTGAAATTTATATATAGACATGCGCTGAACTTTGCTGCAGACTTTCCACTAATAAAATTATATGGTCACCGCTTAGTGTCCCATAGTAAAAATGGATCGGCGGGAGTTTTGCACGCTAGTAAATTGTGTGGCAGGTAGTGACAATGCGACATTTTATGCGCGTTTCAAGGTCGTCCTTATATATTTGTCACGTCACATTTGAGCTTCTAACGCGTAGGTAGGAGGCGCCCTTAACTCCAGCAGTGATTTTCGTAAACGCTCTTATATAACTCGACTAGTAAATGTGAATTTCGATTTTTTTAAGTCTTTCAACTTCTCTTGCAGAGACCCGCTGCTAAGCCGGCCAGTAGCCTCGGTCGATCAAGGGACTGAAATATTTTCAGACGTGGGTTGTCAACTAAAACTAGGAGGTATAGTTCACTCCAGCGAGACGTGGATGGGCGTCTTCACTCACCACTCCCCACAACATTCACTCCACCACTGACCCTACACCTAACCTCACCCAGTACATGCCACAAACTAGCCGAAAACGACGGGTCACCTCACCAGTTCCATCCTCCTCTCGTATCACACTATTTCTCACCAAGTTATTTTATTACTACCATTAATTTCTTAGTTAATAGTAACCGGTGCACCCGCTTTTAACGGAGGAAAAAAAATCTGAATTCGAACCCCTGGTAAAGAATGGGCGTGTCCACCATTAATTAATGCGGACCAAGACACTGACATTTTAAGAGCGATGAAATATGTACACTGCGTTTGTTTATTGGTCACTAGTGGCATAGGGATGGAAACTGACAAAAAGAAGTCACTTAGTAGATAGTATATACTTTATCACCAACAGCACTACTGTTTAATGTACCGTAATGAACAGTATCCGACTAAACTAACGACATAGGCGTGAGTGATAATAAATACATATTTGAATTAAAAATATCACTTAAAATGTAATTTCCCAAAACATCAGGTAACTAGAGCTAGTGATTTTGCTAAAAAGATGTTTGCCTTAAATTGCTTCAATTCCATCCAGGGCCGTGGCAACAAGGGTGGCGGGTGTGTGGAGGGGCTAGGAGGGCGGCGTCCGCTTCCCTCCCCTACCCGTATGTAAACCTAAGGGAGCATATTATGTCTCTCTCTCTCTCTCTCTCTCTCTTTGCCCACATTTCCTCACATCATTTATAGTTCAGAATGACATTGATGTTTATTTCTAGTGACCAACGTAGTAGAAGTAGAGCAAACCAACAGTGTCAAGCAAATCGCAGTAGAGCAGTAGATTTTTTTTTAAATCCCCTTCCACCCCGCCCACTCTCGGAAAAGTTGGCACGTCCCTGAACACATCTTCAGCTGTGCTTCACGGTCAGCGATTAGATCTAATCCGCAAATCACTGACCAGTGGTGTTTCAGTAACGTTATTCTCACTGGCACATGAGCGACACCTCTGGACAAAGACATGCTGCCAACAACCAGGAAGCATAGCCGCAGATGTGCACGTAAAAAATTGGCGTGAAATACTTTTAATAAAACATCAGTGGCTCTGCAGGCTACTACTTGAAAGGATGTTAAAATATTAAATAATATTTCCAAAGCACATGTAAAGTCGTGGACGGCCAGATGACCCTGGACAGGAGAAGGGGTGGGTGCGGGGACGAGCATCGTGCGACAGGGACGCACCTGGCGGCGACGGCGGGAAGCAGCTGACAGGCGTCCTGGCAGACCACTGTCGTCGCGAGGACGCGGCTCGTCGACTGACTGGAGGGGGCGCAACCCTTGGACAGCCTCGCCCACTCCTCCAGGGGGGATCAATAACGCCCCTCCGGCCGGGCCGGGCGCCTGCGTGCAGTCGAGGCTACCACAACCCCCACCCCCCAATAAACTCGATCGCCAACCCCCACGTCCCCTTCCCGAGATCTGATTGATTAACAGGTGTTGGGTCGATGTCGCCTCTTAAACACTTCTCCCCTGGTTCTTCAGTGATAGGTCGTCAACGACGATACTCATCGTTCGAGTTTTGCTGACATAGGTGCGATGCAAACTCGTGGTTTCACAAGCCTTACGGATTGCAACATAACTTTGATTGATTTATTGTGTTTTAAATTATTGTTGGGTTTTTACTGTTGACAGCGAGGTCATTAAAGACGATTACTCGACTTTACACAAGAAGAAGAACTGGGAAAGGAGCCGGCCATGGATTATATTAAGGAATCTTCCCAGCTTTCGCCTGGAGCGATTTCGGAAAATCATGATTGTGGGAGCTGTAAATCGAACCCTAGTCCTCCCGATTGCGGGTTCAGCGTGTTTCCATGCGCCACCTCGCTCGCTTATCACACATTTCGTTGCTTATTATTTTCATTAAATAGAATTTGGTCACCGCTCGCTATACGACATCCCTTCTCAAGACCAAGTAAACACGCTAGAGAGACAGAGAGCGATAAGAGAGAGAGAGAGAGAGAGAGAGTAACGCTGCTTCCTTGGCGTTAAACAGGGTCCGGACACGCCAGACGCCTATCTATCTCAGGGGCGTCATTTAGGTGGGCAGGGGGGATGCCCCCCTGGATTGAGAATTTAAGGGGAATTTTTTTTTTTTCAATTTTATTATTTAAATGATGCTAACTTAAGCACATAAAACTGAAGTGTTATTATTAAAGTTTCTAATTTATACATGACTAATTCATAAAAAAGATGCAACAAGGTCACTGTCACCGAAAAAAAAAATCTTGCTTCCCCCCCCCCCCCCCAAGAAAAACCTGTAATTACGCCCCTGATCTGTCTAGCATTCGGGAGAACCCAAGTTTGAGTCCTTGCCCAGTCATCCAGACTTCTGTTTTTCATTGTTTTCCAAAATCACTCTAAGCCAGTGCTGTGACGATTCTTTGGATTAAGGCTGGTATGAGCAAGGAAAGGGATTTACGTTTTAAACTATATCAGGTGTGAGCTCAGTCCCCTTTCACGATATCGATTTTGGACAAAACCATTTCCTGCCTTGAGAAGGAGGAATTATTTCTATATGAATAGAAATGTTTAATAAGAAAAATATATATAATATATTAGAACTATTGGTAGTTGTTTTTGAGTGTGTTTTTATAATGAAAATACATATTGGACCAAAATTTTTAGCCACATTAAGAAAACCGTCTAAACGTTCCTTGTGGTTTGCACTAAGATGAACAAAACAGTCGTTAGTAATATATATATATGTATGTTTGACAAATACTGAGCCGCACGTAATTTAACATGTAAATATTTATCCATACTCTCGCCGGGGCTCTAAAGAGGCTGAACTCTTAAGCAGTGATTGACTGCCTTCCCGTGTCTCGTTTCAGTAACTATTTCTGTCTTTAATGACCTCGCTGTCGAAGAGAATTTTAGTCTTTATACATACGTACCTCATTCTTCGATGTGGCCTTCGGCTGACGACAGGCGACTTGCAAGCCGCGCTCCGCCAAAACTCAACTCCAAAAACAACGTTCGATTTCAAGGATTTCCCGGGAGTGGAACCCAGATCCTCACGGTATAGAGGCTGATGATCTGGGTGACATGGCGTTACGTGTTTAGTGTTTGGAAGAAAGAGTGACGCGTGAAGTTACATGGAACACACGCAGCGAAAAGCTTCATGAGCATTATTTCGGTCTACATGATGGAAAGCCGTTGGTAAATATTCCAGCTATTTACACAGCTAACCAAAAGTGAAATCGCAACCTCTCAATGCGAGCAACTCATGATAGGTGATTAGTTTCCTGCTTTTTTATTTATTAGTATAATGATAAGTTTTAAAAAATTTTGTAAGCAGTACTGACGAAAAGGATTACATTACAGTGTTTAGTGAGCTGTAATTAATGTTGGATAAGTGTCGATATACTGTAACAATATATTTCTCGAAATATATTTTTAAGTATAAGCCATTTTCATTACTACATATATTGTTAGGTGAAAACTTGACAGCCACGAAACTTAATTAAGTTAAGAAGTACAGAAGTTCACTGAATCAGATCAACCGAAACTGATAATAGCTAATGCCTTAGAATATCACGAGTAAAAAGCACAATTTGTAATACTTTAAAACGACGATGATCACCAGCTTTCGTGTCGAGAATGGTGGTATTAATGCTACAACGTTTTTTGTTAACATTTTGGGAGTTGCTGTGGTTTAGGTTTTCTGCTGATAGGTAAAAGGCATCCTTAGAAATAAATTGCAAGGAAAATGTGGTCACCATAAACCATCAAGATAAACGTCGTCTTCGAAGGTGAGTAAGTGCCCGCTGACACGCGCTACCATTTAGAAACTCGCCATTAAAGCGAACCTTGGTCTTTCAGATGTGTTTATAAAATGATAATACAGTAAAAATTTTGCGGTACATCAATAATTATTGTCCACTCTGTGCCCAAGCTGACGATTCACTGATGGAGTCTGCATCAGTTTACATGACTATGTCAGAAATAAACCTCTCTTTTCCGATGAGTCATATTTCCTTCACCACTGAACGGGTTAGCGTTGGAGTAATGTGTCAAAAACTTCAAGAGAAGATATTCTCTGTGACCGTCAGTGTACAAAGAACACAAGCATGTGTAGGCAGTACTATGGTCTGGGGAAAGTTATTGTAATTTTTTATGCCCATTCCTAAGTCTACGTAACTATCATTGGAGGTAATATATTTCCATAATATACATGTTTGCCTGCTTAAGGTGAGTGGTATTTTCCACTTGGGCAATACGATGTATGTTACAGAGGGAACTACCGGGAGTTACTGAAGGGCCCAACCAAGAATGCTCCCAAGTATTTTTCTGTCCACATAATTCTTCACACTTGAACCTACTCGATATTTGAAATCACTTTAATACTGTAATTGAACATCAGACAAGAATCCTTCAGTATATGTTGGATGTACTGCAGTCTGTGTGCAGCTCCTAATACCCTTACCAAATGTTTACAATTTTGGTTAATTATTACCAAAACATACAGCTTCTGCTGCGTAAGATAATTGTTTGACTATTGTTTGTTATGTGACTCGACTGTTTGTAACACAGCCTGAAATTTATACATTTCAACAAAATAGACAATTTTACTAGGCCACTCTATTGTTACACGTTTAGCTACGGCTGAGTAATGCTACTGCTTCAGCATACAAGGCAGTTTTACAGGCCCGTTAGCAAGTTTGACTGAGATCACATTTTGATACGTGAAACTATGCTGTTACCTTTTGTTAAACTGTTTTTTTTTTTTTTTTTTTTTTTTTAGAACAGTGTCAGTAGAATATATACCGCATATATATGACTGGGCAACCGGCGAAGTAAGTTCATGTATGACTGTGATACCTACCCTTTGTCTAAGTCATCGAGGGTAAATGTGAAGGGCAGCTACTCATCGTATACCGACCCAACTACTGAATTTACAGATAGAGTTTACTGATGAAAAATAGTTCTACAGTGGTTATAAACAGTCCTACGTAAAAAAATCCCTAGTGTTAGGTTTTGGTTAGATTGGATTAGGTTAACTTAGGTTAGGTAGCCTAACCTAAACTAACCTTACGGATTATTTACTTACGAGTACTTCAATACCACTGTATACTATTTTTCATCAATAAACTATACCTTTAAAATCAGTAGTTCGGCCGGTATATAATGAGCGGCTACCCTTCACATTTACCTCATAAACATTAGTATGCCACAGTGACGAAATATTAAACCGTCTCCGAATTACCCATAACCCGTCTTAGGTATGTAAGTAGGTATATGGGTCTTAAACGTCTTATCGACGAAGTCATTAGAGTTACAGCCATTTACGTGAATAAACTCTATAAATAATTTGGTAAATCTCTGTACCTCATTTTGACTCAAATGAGGATAACAATTTCCAGAAAATACTAAGACACTCCACAGAATCGAGCTGAGCTGAGATACTATTACTGATCACTGGTTCCACTACACGTTTACAAATGTCCGTGTGCCTCATTTCGTCGACTCTCCCGAGGATACTATTGAGAAAGAAATAGATGCCATGCTATTTCACTGTATAATTTCTAGGCTGGACATAAAGATCTGTACACATTATAGAGAACATGTCGTTATTCCTCTGGGAACTGCTTCTATCGGCAGTCATGTCATCACTATGTCGAGACCAAACGGCGGTGCCGCCACTCTATCACTAAAATTTACTTATTAGCCTGTCGTCCTCCGGGGCGTGCAGCGTTAACGGCTGTCCGACGATCAGACAAGTAGGCAGATACATACAATATTTGTAGTCCAGCCTTACAGTCAAACATAACGTGGAACGACAGGAAATTATCAGTCAATTTCAACGAGCTATATAGTAAACATAGAGGGGCGGAAACAACAATCTCCAAGGCTCTGAGATGAAGCCCAATTGAACGTGACATTTTGACCCTAGACAAAATGGCGGACTCTTATATCCGGTCGAGAGAAGAGAGCGATTATGCTAATTTAAACATTATTACAGTATAATATATTACAATAATTATTGGCATTTTTTCCTGTGTTTAGCCGGAATGTAGTAGAGTTATAAAGTTACGGATTTTATGCGAACATATGACGGAATTTTCAACATAATGTTGGCCACACTGCTGTTCGCCATATTTTCTTGGGTCAAAACAGCCGTTCAATTGGGCTTCACTTTGGAAGCGTTTCCGCCCCTCTATGTTTACTATACAGCTCGTTGGTCAATTTACATCCTCAAACAGCAGAAAGTTGCATGGTCACGCACTATGCGATAAAAATACCTGGTGTGTGCTGTTTTAAATTCTACTGCAGCCAGAACTTCTGCGTCTTCTTCCGACTTTGCGAAGTCTCATAAACTAACAATTTCCAGAAAGGGGATGCTTACCAAAACTTAATCTACTAAGTCCCCTCTACAATACATATGCGAGTGTAATACTCCTTGGGGTGCTCGAGAGAACTGTAGCCAGCAGACTATTTGAAGAAATATGTGTTTAAGGGCGCGGTTTACCACTATTTTCATCACCATGTTTATTATAATTTTTATATTTGTACCAGTTTTTTTTTTTTTTTTTTTAGACACAAAATGTGACTTAATTTTTTGCTTATAAAATTTTTTTATCTAGCATAGTTTTTGCGTAATGGCTAGTTAAAGCCAAAATTAGCATGTTTAAGTTTTAAGGACGACACTAAACCAACTCACTTAACCAAATTGAAAAAAAAAATACAGTAAATAATGGTATGATAGGCTACCAATTCAACTATGTTTAACCACAAAATAATATAATTTGTATTTAAACAATTTATTGAATTTATTGAATTTTTATTTTAAATTTCATCATTTTTATTTAAATAAAAAATGTTTATTCTTTGTTTTTATTGACGCGACATTGTAGCCTGCGATATCTTTATCCACTGGGCTTTTTTTTTTTTTTTTTTTTTTTTTTTTTTTTTTTTTTTTTTTTTTTTTTTTTTTTTTTT
>PNEQ01120338.1:70732-114468 GCA_003012365.1 Medauroidea extradentata | reverse complement strand
AATTTCATAAGAGCCAAATGTAGTCAAGTTTTGTGTCTAAAATATTAGAAATAAATATATCTGGCACAAATAAAAAATTAAAACATGGTGATTAAAATAGCGGTATACCACGCCCTTAAGGGCGCGGTTCACCTCAGTTCTTAACGTCTTTTTACACTTTTATATTTGTACCAGATATTTATTTTCTTATTTTAAACATAATTTGTGACTAAATCTTCCTCTTAGGAAATTTTTGTATCTCTCATAGTTTTTTAATAATGAGTCGTAAAAGTCAAAATCTGCACTTTACGGTTTTATGTACGCCACTAAAACCAACTGACATACCAAACCGAAAAAATCTACAGTATATAAAAATGTTGTAGACTATGATTTGACACATATAAAAACAAAACAAAAATATTTTTTTTGTATTTAAAAAATTGTTTAAAATTTTAAATTTTCATTTCAAAATTCAGAATTTTATATTAGTACAAAAATATTAATTTTTTTGTTTTTACATATGTCAAATCATAGCCTACAACATTGTTATACATTGTGATTTTTTTCGGTTTGGTATGTCAGTTGGTTTTAGTGGCGTACATAAAACCGTAAAGTGCAAATTTTTAACTTTATGACTAATTACGCAAAAACTATGAGAGATACGCAAATTTTCTAAGAGGAAGATTTAATCACAATTTATGTCTAAAATAAGAAAAAAAATTCTGGTAGAAATATAAAAATAATAAAAGACGTTGAAAACTGAGGTGAACCGTGCCCATAGACTTAATTTGCATCATACAGTGCAAACGTAAGGTATGGTTTCTGTGCAAAGCGAGTAATCGACATACTTGTATTCGTACCACTGCGACTTATCCTCGCTCTGATAGAGGTTTCTCCAATCGCCGCGTTTTAGTGAGGGTAAATTTACACGGCTAAATTTTTCATTGTCTGTAGATACTTTGCATAGTATTACACTGGCTTCTCGATACTTATGTATTCCCTCTGCTCACAGCGAATTATATCATGCAAGTGTGTGTTTGACAAACTGTCCAACTGTACACTCTCCTTTGCTTTCAAAAGTTTTTGTATGTATCAAAAGTTTGCGGAAATGAGATGAAAATGTTTGTGGTCAATGAATACACCCAACAAAAATAGTTTATAAACGTTGTTATCTTCGAGTGATGGTACACTGATTCACATTGGCTTGGATTCTGGTTTCATATGTGCATAGGAAGAATTACAGTGTTTATTGAAGTTGAAAAAAAAAAATTTTTTTTTTTTTTTCGTTGTAGATGAATTAACATATGATGTAGGATTAAGTAAGAAGGAATGCTGTGTTCAAAATGTCTTACATAACTTTTAAAATATTAACAGATAACTTGGAACAAAACAGACCTCAAACTGTGTTCTCCAGAAACAACACGAAGGCGGAAAACATTCTCTTCAGAGTACTTTCATGGAAGTAATTACAGAAGAGGAAATCTACACGCGCAATGGGAACACCCCCAGTTGACCAATGGGCCCTACACATGCCATGCCGTGTCGCCAATTTCCTACAGCGCTAAGTCCATTAGAAATATAAGTAGAGACGGGAAAATTCGCGGGTTCACTGAGCTGTAGGCTAGCCTCCAAGAATGTATGTGCACTCACGCAAACAGCAGCTGTTCATTGTCTGCTCGCTGACACGGTGATATGGGCCTGCATTTAGTTACATTGTTATTATTGGCTCAGCGACTTACACGAGGTGTCAAATAAGTCAAGGACCAATTATGAAAGTGACACGAACTTACAGTTGGTGGAATTCTAGCATGTGCCGAAAAGAAAACGCGAATTTTTCAGGTCTCTATTTATAAGTAATGAAATCCTTAAACGAAAGAAATACGAAATAAATGTGAGTGAGGGAAAGAAACAGCGTGAGTGATCGCTTTCAGTTCTTAAAACTATAACGATAGAAATACTTAAAGATTATATTTTTTTCAAATGTTTTCTGTTGGCCTACCGGTTAAAAATAGAATCTTTATTCATGCTGATTTTCCTGAAGTAATTTTACGTCGTTTGTGACGGAACATTTACTAAAACCTAAAAATTCAAAGTTCCTCAACTTTTCTAGTAAAATTTAATTCCAATTCCTTAACGTCTTTCCACATTTTTGCACTTTAAATTAAAAAAAAAAAAAATACTGTGTTCCTAATGAAGAGAAAACCTCGTCATAAAAGAGCACCGTTTTCAAACTTTTTATGGTAAGATTGTAAGAAATCTGACAGATGTACGTGGCTTATATATTTGTTTTGTTGTTGAATTGGCTTTAAAAATGAGTAAATGTTTGACCTAGGATATAGTGAAGGAATTTTTAATAGTATTAAGTGTTGGTAACTTAATGCAAGCTAGTAACGATGATAACAGAACTCGTGAGTCCTCATACGTATTGCATCGCCACAGTGTTCATCTATGGGCTAGAGGGAAACAAACTTGACCGGCTGTCGTAATTATGAAATAGCTGCGCAGAAGGTTGTTAAGTTCACGTTGCAAAGTTAGAGTCAGTTTTCATAGGTAATTATAGTCGAGTATGCTCCGAGTCACAAAATCCGGAAACTACTTTTCGGAGTAACTTGTGGATTAAAACAATCGAAATTAAGAGAAGTAGCCAAATATATCCCAACCGACTAGAAGTTTTTATCCTTGAATTTGTACACTCCGCTAACACTCCTTACAGAGCAATACAAATGGGTACCATTAATAAGCCCAATGCTACAACTGCACGGATGAACTTTTTTTTAAAAAAAGCTCTGAAAACATTTTTTTACCTAACCAAAAACCGTGGCAATAAAAATGAATTTTTCTACTTTGGGACATAGACGTAGGCTTACTGTTCATTGCCACAAACCTGCTGTCAACGTGATGGTATACACATTTGTATTCTAAAAAAATTCTCAACTCGCGTAACCAGTTCTGAATCTGGAAGGAAAAAACTAGTACATAAAACATGTTGTCCAATTAAAGTAATTGAAACCACGCCCTCCTCAGCCAGCTAACCGGGTAACGTAACGAGTTGATAAACTTTCGGTAGCAACGTATGTATTATGTGCATCAAATTAAATTTCAATTTCATATTGGCCACAATGTAAACAAATGACTACAGCTAACCGCAATAGCGTCCAAGACGAAGTAATTGTTGTCTTAGAATTTTAAGCAACTCAAAGTGAAAGCCTCACACCATAATACACGTGTCTAAATGACAAGGTCAAAACGAAAACATGGAGTTTAATAAGAGCGGCATAACATAAATAAAAGAAGATGTCTTCTAGACTGATCGCATGGCATTGTACACAGAAACACATTTGTTTACACGAAAAAAAAAATAATAAAAAAGTAGATCACGAACCCATACATTTTTCATGTAACATTTCCATTTATGTTGTAAGTATAAGCAGTTTCAGAAAAAGTGTGTAAAATTTGAATTGTAAATAAGGATCGCTATACTGAACGCTGATACAGGGAACGTCTCGTATGCGAAGCTAGCGAAAAGAAAAATGAACATTAAGATATTTAACACGAATTAAGTGTCTTGGCTGCTTATTTATTGCCAGTAAATGTAACAAACAATTGCTTAAAATGACGGCCCCAAACTTTGATGTAAACATGGTGACGGCGTACGAGATTCTATGCCGTTCAATGTCGAATATCCCACGTATATGTTGCGTTATCATATCCCATAGAGCAATAATTCTGGCAACCATGTATGTGTCTACGGAAGTGAACTCAGAGCAAATGATCTAGTGGATTTAAGTTGTTATAACCTCGCAGGCCATGTAATCGGGCCATCCCGTCTACTCCAGCAGCCAGGACTCACGTATATACTGTGCTACTGTAGGGATGAGATAGATAACATTCTGGACGATAGGTGCACCACAAACACGTCATCACGGGTCACCTACATCTTTACGTCTATGTCTAGAGCAACTGATTTGCTGTGACAAGATTACAACACCAATATGTTTCAGTGTCTTACGAGCTCATCTGTAGTTATGCTTCATGGTCAGTGATGGGATGTCTAACAACGTCTTGGATTTCTACCCCCAAAATCACATACTTGTGGTGTCGCAGTGAACTTATTCTCATTGGTACATGAGCGACACTTCTGCGCAAAGCATCAACCAAGTTTATCCCAGGGAAACTACGTGCTGCAAACGTTCACAGAAAAGAGGCTATTTGAAAACAATTTATGACACCTCGTAATACGTTCAAACGACGAAAGTGGTGAAAGAGTGAGGTAGGTCGTCTGGTCTAAATAATCTGCGTGTACATTACTTCAGACCGCCAGGACAAGTTAATTCCTTGGGACGCTTTTCTTGCCTCCGTATACTGGGCTTTGTGGGTTGGTATAGGGCACAATATGTTGATGGCGTGGTCCAGGATCCGCGATGCGTGGATCAGATCCCATCAACGTCTTCTAGAAAATGATCTGAAGTTTTTATTACAGCCTAAATGCTCTGACGAACTGTGTGTTCCTTAGAGACATCGCTCCCATTCACACTGAATGGCGTGTCCAAACATGGATCGATGAGCAAAAGAATGCTCAGAACCCCTACTGTTTTTATAGTGCATCTTTCTTGTACAAGGTGAACATCTTGTTCAATTCAACTTGTAATGAACTAGCGTCGCATGAATGACCACCGAGCATACTAGTGGCTATGCTAGCTAATGCGAGATAGGGACGGTTCTATCATTCGTTATCTTTCTTGTACAAGATGAATGTTAACGAACAACTTTTTATGCGATCGTTAATGTTTTAAAACTAAGCACCTTACAGAAGATGAAGTATTTTGAAATAAATCATGTCGAGATTGACGAATGGAGCTATTTGAGGAATATTGCTTAGTCATGCATAATTTCACTGAAACTACGTACTTGTCCATCATCGTCAATTTTACAATCATTATAAATTTTTTACTAACTTTTTTGTGACAAACACTACGCATATTGCGTAAATTACTTTCAATAACCATAAACGCATCATCCAAATCTTCATTAAACATATTTATGGTGTACACATTTTTGTACAAGAAGGTGACCAAATAGTTCAAGTATCTGATACAAACTAACCTGGAAAAAACACACACATAACGCCCTAAAAACTTTCATCAGGCTGCTACGTAATTAGGTGTCTGAAAGATTCACTAGATAATGACTCATTGAAGACCTACTACTATGCGCGTTTTCACTCATATCATGACTTATGGGATAGAAGACTGGGAACATACTACAAGCTGCAAACACATCTTCACAATACAAAAAATGCTATCAGAATAATTGCAAATGCAAACAAACATACAAGCTGTAAGCCCTTATTTAAAAGTTTATACATTCTCCCATTTTACAGTGAATATTCTCTTATAGTTATGATATTTACTAAAAAGAATTTTAACTATTTTAAATTAAACAGTGACGTTCGTAAACACAACACAAGGAATCCTAGTAAATTAATAGTACATTAACATACCACGGCTCAGTTTGCAAATAATTGCTTATATATAGACACTCTTCTCTATAATAGTTTACCAACAACAATTACTAATCTAAATAGCATAGGTGCCTTCACAAACAAATTGAAAAGTCGCTTCAGGAACATTGATTTTATAACATTAAAGATATAGAGGATCCCTTAAAAAAACAAGAAATGAGTTCACCTTACTGTATATAGGACTACATGTTTGTAAATAATTCTGGTGTACATGTGGATTACCATACAGGACCACTAAGCCAACCAACCGTTGTGTGTATTGTACAGTATTTCACGTAATTTAATGTTTCTAATGCTGTATAGTACTTCATAAACTACACGTGTTCACCATAACGTGGTGCGTGGGTGTGCCGAATGCTCTGCAAAATGGTCTGGATATAATTTGGTGTACAAGCAAGTAAAGCAGTTCATTGTTCTTGTTGTGTGGCCAATAATTTCATGTTACTCTGTCTTAATGTAAAATATCGTATTGTTTTAATGTGGCATGAGTGCATACACACGTGGATATGGTGTAAAGGTGTATTAGAGTCGGCCTACAGGCGCCTGTGATTGGTGTAAATATTATGTTTTATTGCATCTATAATTGACTTGCGCGTAATTGACCTACTATTTTGTTGTGTAATTTTTTTCCTTGTAGTTGATGTAAATATTATGTTTTATTGTATCCATAACCGACTTGTGTGTTATGTACCTACTGTTTTGTTGTGTAATATTTAGCTTGTGATTGATGTAAAATATTATGTTTTATTTGAACCCATAATCGCCTTGTTCCATAGCCCCAGAACTAAGATGGATTGCATGGGATTTATGCAATGTAAAACAAATAAATGTCCGATCACTCATTTTGGCAGCTGGTGTTTACTAGCATCCACGAAACCCTTTGCTGTTCAGTTACATGTGCACGAAGGATGTTCGTGTGTACTAGGCTTATTTGAACTCGTGTGGAGGTCAAAGTGCATGCAATGTATTCACCTGCGGTCACGCTTTCATAATCAAGAGTCCGCGGGACACGAGGACAGGATGTGTATCGTCTCTTGAACGTCGTACTTACCCTGAATGTGTCAATCGCACGTCAGACACAGACTATAATTCAGGCCAAGGCAGTTCCAACTTGTTACTAATGAGGATTCTGTGCCGTGTCACGGGCGTTCATATATTCGTATCCTCGTGTCTATAACCTAGCTTTAGTTTAAAAATAAATAGCCCACCTCCGGCATTGAATCATTGCTGCGGTCATGTCAAATTATCTCGTGTGTATTGTTTAAGGATTCGATCTTCCATTTATTCTGCTTTTGCGATAAATTATTTTGCGCCTTAATGGAAGCAGATATAATAAAATCGTTGTCATAGTTTCATTTATAGTTACTGGCAATATTTGCGGGTTCACTGACGTGATGGCTAGCCTCCAAGATTATATATGTTCTCAAGCAGACATCAGCTGCTTTTTAGCTGTTCGCGGAGACAGTGACACCACGTAATTGGGCCTGCAATTAGTAGCTTGTTTATTATTGGCTCAGCGATCATTAGGGAGTATCAAATAAGCCAAAAGTCAATTCCGAAAGTAACACAAACCTATAGTTCTTATAACTTGCGACCACAGTAAAACGTGAATGTTTTCAGGCCCCTAATTATGATTGTTTTTGCTTTGTAGACTAATTGTTTCAATACAAAAATAGTACAGTCCAAGCAAACTATTTAAATTGAGTAATTTTCGTTAGTCAACATATTAGCAATAACTTTATCTCTCACATAACAAGAAAAAAATTGCCTACACAGAAAAATCATTTTTCAAGCAAATTGGGATTCGGTTTCACGATAACTGCTTCCAACGTGCCTTTCCTGGTTCAATCTCGAGGGATCTTGATTCAAGCACATGACAAACGTTAGTGTGTATTTTTCAGTGTATTAAAGTTTTCACCGCTCCGTTTCATTCATGTACTTGTTAAATCTTTATTTATTTTAGAGGGTTTATTTACTTCCCACGGTTTTAAGCCGTTAGTCTTAGTATTGGACGGCTTACAAACTAATCTAAACCTTAGTAAAAGACACAACCATCCATGCTCGTGCTAGGATTCGAACCTAGGACCTCTAGCACTTGTCAAATATTTTGGCAGCTATCCAGTTCTTTCACTGAGATCTGATGACCACTCGCTGTCGTCCTTCGACGAAGTGTCGTCACTCCAGTGACAGTCGACTTGACCACCGACAACTAGAGTAGCCGAGATTGCTAGAAAAAAAATGTGGCGACTTCAGATTCGAATCTAAGCCGACATGTGTGTGCCTTTTAGGTTCAGTTTGTATCAGTCATGCATGTTAGCTGCTCACAGCATGCTGGCCTCCCTTATACGATGCCCGATCCAAGCTGCACAAATAGACATAGCACACTATGTGGCAGAAGAAGGTGTTTTCTTCACGATCGTATACTGTGGTTGCAGAGTACGTCAAGCAATGCTATTTCAGCATTCTCTTGTTCCCGCAAACACTGCGTTCCGTCCATAAAATATAATCTTCCAGCTTAAGCTAGAACTGTGCGTTATATTTGAGATTATTATTGTTCTACTTCAAACAAATACGTACTTTTTTGCAATATTTAAAAATATTTATGTGTGTGTTTTTTTTTTCAAGGAAACATGTCAATTTTATGTAACATAGCCTTTCTGAAAAACAGAATGACGTACGAAATCACCTGTGTATGTACATAACCTATATTTACCTAAACGTTTGAAACATACTTACAAACCATTTCGATGTTATGTTTGTGGTTCTGGAACTGTCTGAATATGGCAGTCGTGGGACTATCAATACGTAACTGTGATTTTCCAAAGTTGTATGTGAGTAACAAGCCAACAGAAAATTGCAACATAAATGTATAGCGTGTTTCAATCCATTCCTGGGTAAGCTCTTACGTGAGAAATCTTATACAGGAAGTTCCTGGAGTAGACGCCAATAAATAGAGGGGCCCAAGACCTACTAAATAAACCAACTTGCATAGTTTGCACGAGGTAAAAAAATATCAATGGGTCAGATAAATGATCATCCGCCACTGGAAAAACTACCACATAGTTTGGCCAATTAATTACTATTTTTTTAAACTAACAAACGTCGATGCAGTAAATGTGAAAACGTAACGTAATTCAGAAGAATCACACAGTGTAAAATCAGCTGTAAGGATGAAATTAGTATGTGAATAAATAATTAAATGTAACTTTATTGAAATTAAAGTATTACACAATATTTGAAATTAATAAAACTTATTTTGAATGTAATGTGTTTAATTTGTGAGGATAAAATGAAACGTTGATGAAAGTTTGCAGCACAGTGAACTCGCGAAATTTTCCTCATTTTGACCCTTAAGATCATTAAATTGCAACGAAAATTTATAAATAAAAAATAATACTATTGCTCATCATGGTGTTCTGTTTATGTGAAAGGTAAGATCTTATAGAAAAATGTGTGCCTAATCTGCTGTTCTTGTGAGGTTATTTTTGTTCAAGACCGGTTAGAGGAAAGTAGTTGGTGAACGATTACTGTTATCTAACATCGAAAGTGGTCGAAGAAACTGAAATCTATTTTGGCTCATAAGTATTCGTTGGATTTCTTTTTAAATTACGAGTTACAGTAGTAGCGCAGGCAGATGAGAGAATAGCAAACGGGTTTGGTGGGTTCAGGTTTAACTGCCGAAACGGAAGCGGATGGAGCACGGATGAAGAGGGAGGAGGGGAGAGGAGATAAATCCAGTACCTTGAGAATGTCTAAAAGCGGTCAGCTGGAAGTGCAAGAACAGGAATTAACCGGCATCAGCACATGAGAGGAACGACAGTTGTTTAGTAATCAGGGTTATTATCATACGAAATCTGTTCGCTTTTAACCGAGCAATTTTGAAAGCCGTACTTAGTGTCTCCTTACGTATTTTGTATCCTCCCTCCTCCTTCCACGTGACATTTAGCTGCGCGCTATGCAGAACGTCAGGAAAAACAGGTTCATTCCACGGGCCGACAAGATGTTTGTTTACAAACAACGCTTAAAAAAAGTTACAACCACAACATGTTGGTAAATTTATGTATTTTAAATGTTTTTACATTATTATTTTTTCCTTCATCGTCTGTCTCTTCGCTACGGTTGTATTTCACCACAGTTTTTTGTATGACTTCAGATATTTCTGCACTTACATAATTCCCCCTCTTATAGGTTATTTTTAAATCATGAACGATGGTACACTGCAGGGAAAAACTTACACTTATATAGGATTTAGCGTACTTGTAGGACTTTGCATATGTTTCATTACTGTAGGACTTAAGAATATGTTCTTACTCTGAATGGCTTTTTTAGGTCAACACTCCGTTATCTTGCGTAATACCTGTTTGCTTATACGCTATTTATTTCGTATATTTTAGCTTAAAAAAAAAAACAACCTAACCACAGCATCTTCCCAACCAAGTCACAAATCGAATTTCGTCACCGTACTTCCTTTAACCTACTAGACCTATTTTGTTCTTATATAACATTTTATAGGACTTTATTATATTTTTACCGGGTTTTAACTTTTCCTACTTTACATGTTAAACACTTTTTGTATATATTTGCCTTTGCCTGTTCTTTCAAATATTTTCCCAATAGGTTGAATTTCTTTTACACACCTAATCCATCTTTTTTTCTGGCGTGTTGAATGTTCTGCATGGTTTCTTGTTTCTCTTCTTACACTTCGAAAAAAAAATTTCTTCATTTCAAATTATGTGAGCGGCTAACCTGTTCCAGTGTGATTTGCTGATCATCTGCAATTTCCATACACATAAACCGGTATCATTCTACTGAAATGTAAATGAGAGAAAATAAGTACTGGAAGAAAGACATAATTTTCCACCACAGGTTTAATTTGGGGGGGGGGAGGGCAAATACCTCGCTCTCCCCTTCCTTTAGGAATGGCACTGAATCCATGTGTAGAGAAATGGGAAATTCGCCTTATAATTTGGTGACACATTAGACTCCACTGCTCTGTACATTCTCGAGCGCAATATGTGATATTATTGCTCATCAGTTTTCGGGTGTTATCATTTTCGAATTTGACTGCTTTATCCGCGACTGGTGACTCTACCGAAATATTCATGTCTCTATCAGTGTGTATGGAATGTATCTTACTCAAATATTGACGCACGAGTGCACAAACCAATTAATTATTATTCTAGAAGAGGCAGTTTTCAAAAGTACTCTCTTTACCGCGAACAGCCTGTATTAGGCGTCAAGCCCTTGTACAGACATGGCATCAGGTATTAAACCACACTTTTTAACATGTAATTTCTTTTTCTTTCTCTTGTCAGTGCTCTGGAGTAAGCAGCGCACTTAATTATTAAAGATAAGGAATCGTATGTTAAAGTGAAATGCTCAGTTATAAAATATGTATTATTAAGTTACAGCAAGCAACACGTCAAAGTTTCATTAGTTTTGGAGGTGAGGAAATTTATTTATTATAATGATGAAAGGCATTATTTAAGTGTAATAGCCAAGGTCTGTCCATTGTATGATCATAACAAGGCACACTTCCTTTGGTCCTTGGCAGACGAAACCCGTAAGGAGAATGGTGCACGACCGTCTGTAATTATCATTAATTTTCCCGCTACAAAGTTTTCAGAAGGCGTATGAATATATTTAAGATTGGTCCAAATGTTAATCTACTTCAACTTTTTACACTGTTAGATAAATAAATTACTTTCATATTATTACATTTGATGGAAGATAGAAAGATTGTGTTACTTATTATCTTTTAACAAGTGTCAGATAGTATGAAAGTAATTTAGTATCTAACAATGTAACAAGATGTAGTGCATAAACATTTAGAGCATGAATTGTAAAATATATTGACACGTATTGTAGAGGGGAAAATGCTGTGCCGTTTTTTTATTTTTATATTATTTTTATTTTTGTTATTACTGCGCATGTTTTATTATTTTTAATATGAAAGTGATTTATTAACTGACTTTAAAATATGTTAGTAATTCTAGGGAGGGTACTATGATTACTAATTTTCATGTAGCTTTTCTCTGAAGTACACTTATCATTCATGTCTTAGTCCAGGCAAGCAACCACGGCCGGCCGCCTCACTGCCTAGGTCCTCACCACGCCACTGTCACCTTGTAATACAAGCCTCAGGAAATACCGTACGTGCTAGTAGCCACCTTTCTCACAGTGGTAGAGTCCTCGCACCACGCGCGTCTTGCATGGGCGTAAATCGTGCAAGTTCGCAGTTTAGCTCCGGCTGCAAACATGAAAAACGTCATTTTTGGACCATTCCTTTGGCGCTTCATGCTGTGCACCACTGCTTCTCGGCGCTCTCATTGGCCGTTTTAAAACCCTTGCGCAGCAGTAATTAGTTGAGTTTTGAAATATTTTTACATCTGTTGGATTTTTCAAAATTTTATCTCGTATGTTTAACTTTGCTATATGAGATCTTGTGTTAGACAACACACAATGGTTTTTCGTTTTATGAATTTTCTTGTAGGTAAATGTTTGGGATATTTTTTTTTTGCTTGTAGCGAGAAGTTTAAAGTACTGTTTCGTCTAACTTATTTTTTAAACATTTCTTTCTTTTTCCCTCTCTGTTTAAAATTCTGAACTTTTTAGCTAGGTGACAGAACTTTGACATTTTTACACTTGTGACAAGGTTTTTTTTTTTTTTTTTTTAATTAGTTTTTTATTCATATCAGAATTGTATGTGTTTTCAGTTGTAACATTTTTAAAAGTTATTTAACTTTGTCAAGCTTGTTTAAAACTTAGGGTTGTTCGACCCTGCAACTGTTTAATTATTTTCATTTACATTGAGGACTTTCAGCAATATTCTACTCCTGTATCATGTCTCACTATAAATTTTTTTGCCTGTATCAGGGCTTTGTACAAGTATGTTTTCCATCATATGGGCAGAATAATACCTTTCAGTTAGTCACCATGTTTCAAAATGTTGAAGGCTTCATCCCAAGTCGGAGTTTAAACATTACAGCTCACATTTAAGAAACACCAATGTTGAAAACCAAATGTGAGTTTGAAAATAATTGTTTCCTAAGTGCAGTGTAACCTAGTCACTTGAAATACCGTAATATATGAAAAATATTGTAAGAATATAATCTTCACAACTAATTTAAAACGAAATTTCACTATTTGAGTTTGATTTTTAATCTAAAAAAATTATATTTCCTCTTGTGTATTTTACTAAAATTTTCAAACTATTATGGTTACAAAATAGGCGGTTTAAAATAAATTTAAGTATGACAATACCGGTAGTGCAAAGAATGAAGCTCGTTATAAGTAAGTAATCATATAATTTATAATTAACTTAATTAGATGCAAGGTATCAATCTTTAATCGCGGTTTAGTTCATGATTGTATTTTACGTGATTGCAACTTACGTAACAATTTTATTAACGATGTCTGTTTAAATACGACTTCAGTATTTTAATTGCGAGTCGGACGCGTGTTTGGAGTCTACTACAAGGAAGGTCCCTTCACCTAACTCCATCTCATTTACAAAGGCGCGATATAATCTCCAACACAATGCCGAACATAATACAACGCCTTTAAATTATTCGCCAGAATACCACCTCTTCGGCTTCCCGTGCGACGCTATCAATCGTCATACTTTCCAGTTTAAAAACTCCTTCACAAAACCCGCCTTGGTTTTTCACGACGACAATGGAAGCTACAGCAGCCGTAATAAATCCTGAGCATGGTTCTGCAACGTTTTCCATCTGCAGTCTTTCCCGTTCCCAATGCCTCATGCTCTTGTGATAAATAAATATAGTTTTAATGGCGTGTATCCAAAAATACACTTCAGTATGTCATACTCCAGCATTGCAGAAATATTTCAAAGATCACAAATAAATAAAGTATAGGGAGACTAACCGAGGGCAGGGCACCAGTGCACCATCCCAAGGGTGCACCCAGAGAGTGGGAGCCACTACAGGAGTAAAGGAATATGCCACAGTTCCCTTCCCTCTCAAACTCACACACAGCACACACACAAACACACACACGCATAAGCTTCTAAATTAAAATATGATTAAATTACTGCTGCATTTATTATTAAGTGATGTTCATCAACATTTTGGTTGCGCCCTGGTGATGATCACAAACCTGATCAGTAGGGACCCATATTTTTCGCGAAAAGAATTTAACCCCAGTCTGTTTCAGTGTCTTATGTGAATATCTGCAATTCGGCTTCAAAGTTATTGGCAGCGTATCTTTGTAAACAGTCGTATTTCATTTTACTGAGCCAATTACATTATGGTGACTGCAGAACAACACGTCAGGGTGTACGTAAGACACTGAAACAAACTGGGGCAACATTCTTATCGCGAAAATCAGGGATCCATACTGAACAGGCCCGCTTCCAGCGCGACTATTTCAGCGGGCGCCAGCGGCCCTAAGACCCCAAGAAGATTTTTAACTCACTTGCTCGTTACTGTCGGCAGTCTACTGAGAGAAATACCTCAAACTATAATGACTGTAACACGTTTTTGGAATGTATAATGCAAAATACGGCCGGTACACCTAAATTAAACTGGTACGGGAATAACTAAATGCAGACGCTATGTTTGTCTGTTAAGGGTAATGCTGCAATGCTTATCTTTGATTTACATAATTGTCGCGTCTTTCCCTTTTGTATATTTAAGAACTATATTTAGAGCCCGAGATTTTTGGTGAAAAGAATTCTGCAACAATTTGTTTCAATGCATTATGTGTAGAGACATGAACTTTTCGCGAAAAGAAATTTGCCTCACTTTGTGTCCGTGACTTGTGTGCACGTCTGCAGACTTGCTTCACGGTCAGAGATTGGATGTTTTGACATTCGTGTGTCGTGGGGTTTTACACGCAAATCACAGACGTGTGGTGTTACAGTAACCTTATTGTGATTGTTACAGTCAAATGAGAAACGTCACAGTTCAAAGGCACGCTGCCAATATCTATGAAGCAGAACTGCAGACATGCACATAAGGTACTGGAACAAAGTGGGGCAAAATTCTTTTCGCGAAAAGTTCATGTCTCTAATTATGTGCATATATGCAGCTCTGCTTCGTGGTCAGTGATTGGCTGTTTTAAATTATCAGCGTCTCGGGGTTTTACCCGCAAATTACAGACGTGTAGTGTCGCAGTAACCTTGTTCCTGTTGGCACAAGTCAAATGAGCCACGCCTGTGCAATTATACATTCTGCCAATAATCAAGAAGCAGACCTGCAGATGTGCACGTAAGACCTTGAAACAAACCGTTGCAGAATTCTTTTCACCAAAAATCGTGGGCTCTAACTATATTAAATAATATTTTTGCTACCATATTTATGTATAAAGTTTGAATGCATGTTGGAAAGAAAGACGGACACAAACTATAATTAAGACTGATGGCTTTTACTGTTCATGCAGAGCTAACGTTACAAAATAATTATTAATAGTACCCAGAGGAAGAACTGCAAAATAAAAACAATCAATATATGACAGAGTGAATTGAAACATTTATTATTAATTAAAATATTGGGCAATTGGACAAAATATTTAAATATTACTTTAAAACATTGATATACGAAATTTATATTGCACAGTTATCTATTGATATCGCAAACCCTTTTTGATATTATTATTCCCTAGGGCACCATTTTGCAGACTACATTGATTAATGTGAAAACATTATGTCATTTAGATAAATGAATTAATAGATTAAAGTTCATCATCATTAGATAGTACAAATGTTTCTCGATATCATTGGTGATTAAATATAACTGGATGACGGAACGTGAACCAATTATTATTTGTTTAAATAGTGGCATAGCGCTTAGCTAAGACTTGGCATGAGTAGATGTTCAGAGAGAGGATATGCTGAAAGAAACAACGTGATGTCTACAGTGGCTGATCGTAAACTTGAATTTACATTGAACAGCACTTGAAGTATTGTTGAACTTGAATCGAAGTACTAGGCTTTTGTTGAATAGGCATTGAATCCATGAACTTGAACTCAAATTTGAACCCTCCACTACGGAGGGTAGACCAGATGAGTTGCATCTTGAAGTAAGTAGAAAATGTAAGTAAGATAACAAATGCCTCAAAATTTAACTAATTTCTGCCATTAAAACAAAACACTACATGACATAAATGAGAATAAGAAACAGCCCGGGTAATAGGTCCCATAGACTAACATCTCCCGAAACACAGGAGCAGCTCGAAGGCATGTCATGTTCTTCCAATCGGCAGTAAGAATGTCCCAGTACGTAATGCCCTACAGAAAGTGCGGTGACGCTAAAATTAGTTTCATATGCCGCCACTAGATAGCATGGGGGTTTCAAAACTGCCGATGAGAGCGCCGAGAAGCAGTGGTGCACAGCATGAAGCGCCAAAGGAATGGTCCAAAAGTGACGTTTTTAATGTTTGCAGCCGAGCTAAATTGCGAACTTGCACGATTTGTGCCCATGCAGGACGCGCGTGGTGCGAGGGCTCTACCACTGTGAGAAAGGTGGCTACAAGCTGGTACGGTATTTCCTGTGGCTTGTATTACAAGGTGACAGCGGCGTGGTGAGGACCTAGGCAGTGAGGCGGCCGGCTGTGGTTGCTTGCCTGGACTAAGACATGAACGATGTGTGTACTACAGCAAGCAGAGAAAAGCTACATGAAAATTAATAATCATAGTACCCTGGAATTAGTAACAGATGTTAAAGTCAGTTAATAAATCACTTTCGTATTAAAAATAATAAAACATGCGCAATAAAAATACAAATCAAAATAGTATAGAAATTAAAATAAAAAACGGCACAGCATTTTCCCCTCTACAAGACGTTTCAATATATTTTACAATTCATGCTCTAAATGTTTATGCACTACACCTTGTTACATTGTTAGATACTAAATTACTTTCATACTATCTGACACTTGTTAAAAGATAATAAGTAACACAATCTCTCTATCTTCCATAAAATGTAATAATATGAAAGTAATTTATTTATCTAACAGTGTGAAAGGTTGAAGTAGATTAACATTTGGACCAATCTTAAATATATTCATAAACCTTCTGAAAACCTTGTAGCGGGAATATCATTGATAATTACAGACGGTCGTGCACCATTCTCCTTACGGGTTTCGTCTGCCAAGGACCAAAGGAAGTGTGCCTTGTTATGATCCTACAATGGACAGGCGTTAGCTATTACACCTAAACAATGCATGTCATCGTTAAAATAAATAAATTATCTTACCTCCAAAACTAATGAAACTTTGATGTGTCACTTGCTGTACCTTCATATGGCACATCTTATAGCTAAGCATTTCACTGTAACATACGATTCCCTATCTTTAATAATTTAGTGCGCTGCTTACCCCAGAACCCCGACGAGAGAAAGAATAAGAAATTACATGTTAAATTGTATGGCTTAATACCTGATGCCATGTCTGTACAAGGGTTTGGCGTCTAGTACGGGCTGTTCGCGGTAAAGAGAATACTTTTGAAAACTGCCTCGTCTAGAATAATAATTAATTGTTTTGTGCACTCGTGCGTTAGTATTTGAGGAAGATACATTCCATAGACACTGATAGAGACATGAATGTTTCGGTAGAGTCACCAGTCGCAAGTAAATCAGTCAAATTCGTAAATGATATCACACGAAAACTGATGAGCAATGATGATATCACATATTGCGCTCGAGTATGTACAGACAAGTGGAGTCTAATGTGTCACCAAATTGTAAGGTGAATTTCGCATTTCTCTACACATTGATTCAGTACCATTCCTAAAGGAAGGGGAGAGTGAGGTATGTGCGTCCCCCCCCCCCACCCCCTTAAGTAAACCTGAGATGGAAAATTATGTATTTCTCCCAGTCCTCATTTTCTCTCATTTACATTTCAGAAGAATTACACCGGTTTGTGTGTAATCACACTGCAACAGGTTGGTAGTTTTTTTTAAGCTGATTCGCTCATTTAATTCATTTTTATAAATTTATTTGCCCCCTCCCCCAAAAATACACCCACAATATTTGTTTGGCTCGTCATTGCATTGATTATTGCTAGAACCCCGGAAATTTTGCAAATTCGTTTGTGAAAAACGTTAAATTTCGATTAAATTATGTAATTAGGTAACTGATTGGATACTTGCATATTAATTTCGTCCTTAAGGACTGTAAGCCAATACCAAAGCTGCATGAAAACACTCAAAGATTCCCCCGCTACCTTTCCAGGTGTACAACTTGATACTCACTGGAGCAGCTGCCAATACGTATAAGTAACTGAGGACACAGAGTGTACGTAGGACTGTGAAGTCCATAAGGAAGGTTGTTTGTCCCATGTCTTTGATTTGCGGGTAGAACCTCAAGACATGTGAGAGAGTTTAAACATCCTATCACTGGCCATGAAGCAGAAATGCAGATGGGCTGAAACAAACTGTGCCAAATTTCTTTTCGTGAAAAGACCATAGCTCTAATGGTTAGAGACCGAAAAAACTGGCGGGTTCTCTGACACCAAGGAACATATGTTTACTCAAGCACAAAATAGCTGTTCACCGGATGTGTGACACAGTGATACCACAGGACCGAGCATGCATTAATTGCTTTTCTAGTATTGGTTCAGGAACCTCTAGGAGGTGTAAGGTGAGCCAAGAACCAAAACAACGCGCCCCCCTGCTTGTGGAACTGCGTTTATTTTAAAACTTGGCAGAAAAAATGCAAATCGGCTGAAGAGAAATAAAGTATCAGGGCTTCAGAAGTGCACTTAAGGAGCGTCCCTACAAAACCGAGACGAGCAAGCGGCTGACATACGTACACTTTGAGTGACAGCTGGGCATGTTCTTGTCTGTGAAGGCACACTGAGGGGTGGAATCACGAGCGACACTGACCGGAGGGGGAGTATCTGTAAGTGTAAAAGGGAAAAGGAGCTTAAAACATGAAAACTACGCTTCGATTTTAGTCAATTTTCTCACAAAAAAAGTTAATATAAGATTTAAACATAATAATGGGTAGATACACGGCGTAGCTACTCATCGTATACCGGCCAAACTATTGATTTTCGAGGAAAATTTTATTAACGAAAATGTTTCTACAGAGGTTGGAATAAGTCCTACGTAAATAAATTTTTAGTTAGGTTAGTTTAGAGTAGGTTAGGTTACCTAACTTTAGGTTACGTTATTTAAATTATTTAAACTCAGGTTAGGCTACCTAACTTTAGGTAAAGTCACGTTAAGTTTCCTAACCTAACTTAACCTAAGCTATAACCTAACAAAATTTGTTTTTACGTTGGAATTATTTTAACCACTCTATAACAATTTATTTTTTGATAAACTATACCTATAAAATCAATATCTTGGCCGGTAGGGCCATACCATTTGTAGTTATTCTTCACATTTACCTAGAATTGTGTTCATAAAGGATGCAACTAGGTTACTGTAGGTAACTTATTGGTAGAGATGATGGTTTATCGCGGGAAAAGTTGACTGTTTGATGGATTTCAATACACGTCCAGCTTATCAGAAGATTACTGGCTTTAGCTTGTACGTGGAGCTGTTGCCCTATTTGACTGAGCCAATAAGAATCCCGCTGTTGTAATATTTGATGCCTGGTATTGGTCTGCAGACAGCTGCGTTGTGTCAGTGTTTTCAAGGCTATCTTGGCACAAAACATTTTCGCGATATACCATCATCTCTACTTATTGGTTAGCAGAAAAATATAAATAATGTAATTGGATGGTGTTGTGATATACTATTTCACAGAAATCGTAATTTTTTATAATCATGTTGACATTCCAGCATCACAACTTCAACCCTAGTAACAAAGCTACGACTTTTGCCTTTGCATGAAAAAAAAATATTGTTGAAGGTGCATTATTATTTAAGAAATTAAACTAAATAAAACATCTTGCAGTTGTGAGAAATTATTTACTAGGAAGACTTCTTAATTTTGCCAAACCCAGCACAGCCCACGTCTCTTCCACCTCGCGGTACGCTCCCAACGTGCTGACGTTCCATAGGAACGCGTGTTGATGTTTGCAGGCGATGTTTGAGCGTGAAATACTTGCGGAACGGCAATAAGCACAATGTGCCGGGGACTCCTTGTCCAAACAGTCGGTGTGTGCAGCTGTTTAGCGCGGCCATAGACGCAACATTTACCTTGCTGGGAGCAGCTGTAGGGTGGGAGGGGGAAAGCTCTTAGCGGGAGGAAAGTTGTGCCGTGAAGCCGCGCCCATCACATAGTGCGGCCCGCTGTCTCGATGGTTCGGTGAAAGGAATCTGTGAGGGCGTGGGTAACGTCTGCTCGCACCACACCACCATAGTCGACTGCAACACTCGCTCCACTGCTTTCATCAAACCAAACAATTTTTTTTAGCTCCTGGCGCGACGGCCAAACTTCCGACCCGCCAATCCACTCTCGTCACATTGGATTTTCTTTTCTGTAAGCTGAAGTATATCACTTGTCACAGCTGCAAATGTGGCGATTATCCGTCCTTTAAGTGCACCAGACATCTTGGCTGTGGCGAGATGTCTAAGTCTTTCACGGAGCTCCACAAGAAGAAGTCGCGCGATGTCATATCTTGCGACTGTGGAAGCCATCTCACCAATGCCTCAACATCACCATTTTATTGAAAGAATAAATCGTATGAATCATCTTTAAGCGGTGGAATTTACCACAGTCCAGTGATGGTGCTCCCTCCAAAGAAAATGTTCCGTAAAGCTTTCCCTGGAAATAGCATCAAAAAAATTCAACCTCGGGGCATCACGCTTATGCCCAGTGACTCGATGAGGGTGTTCATCACCCCAGATCTCCACGGATACCACGTTGAACCTATTTGCTGGTTCTCTTGAGGAAGGCTTGCGAACTCTTTCCACGGTATTCGCCGAACACGGGGGCGACCGGAACATTCACCTTTACACAGGCAACCAACCACTTTCCACAAATTCCTTATGCCAACGCATCGTGAATTAACTCCAAACTGTCGCCGAAAGTTGCGTTTAACTGTGATCACTGACATTGTCTTTGCGTACTCCTGTACACAGAATAACTTATGTGTTGTGTCGGCGCCAATGTCTACACACATCAAACAATGCTAACAAAACTTCAAGATGTGCACGTACACTCACATTTAGTTGCACGTTTGCCGAACCACCGATTAACGTGCAACCACAAGACAAAAAAGGTACCTACTGACGTGCGTTGACACACACGCATCTATCAGCGACCGTTGGCGCATCGCAGCGGTGCCACAGTAATGGTGTTAATACGCCCAACTCAGCAAGCCGACCGACGGCGACAACTAGAGGGCTACCTTAATATCGCCATGTGGGCAGTAACAGAACAAAAGGAAGTAAAAGGAACCACCACAAAACCATGCTCAGGCAACACACACACCTGTAGCACCCATCGAGGAGCCCGGGCAGTGGTCGTTTCTGTGGGTATTGGGCAGTTGCTGTACACAACGTGTTCAATTGCCGAGACACCAAGGTACGGAAACAGACTGTGTGACGTTGGGAAAATATGGGATGAGTGCAGCCACATTTCGGAGGGTTCAACGGCCCTAATAACACCAACTTTGTCGCGAGACACGGGAAATAGCGAAGTTAGGAAATCACCAGAAAGTATCAAGGTAAAGTTCGCCCGAGTCGCCACCGCGACTCAAGGTGACAACTGCATGGAGCGATAACCGGCGCCGAGCGCGCCAAGTGTTTGTGTGGAAATTCAAAATAACCCAATATATAATCTCTTGTAGTGCAACTAACAAAGTGTTATGTAAATTAAGGCCAGCCTGAACTTTGAGAGACAGGTTAACAAGACAACTGGGGCGGATGGCCATTTAAGTAAATTTCCCTATAGAAATCAGCCTGTTTATGTAAATCAATCAGTGCTTTTTTTAAAGACAATGTTATAGTATCAGTAGTAATTGTGTCAACTTTATAGTGTTTTGTGTATTTGCTATTTAACTCACATGCGTGGAAGCGGAGAGCGGTATTTTTTTCGCGCTCTTTCTCGCCTTGTGCGAGGGAGGACGCCATGTTGAAGTCAGTCTTGTTCCGGGCGTGAGGGATGACGGCCACACGACGCCGCGGCTCCTGGGCCTTCGCGTTCGTACTGCATCTATCCTGTAAGGACAATAGTAACTTCATTCAATCTGTTTAGTACGGAACTTTACGTAGTCCAACCAAGTGACGTACCCAGGAGCAGTGCCGCCCCAACCTCGTAGACTCAAAGTTCGCCCGAGGATTTATGTCCATTTTAATGTTATAGTCGCGCAATATCGCGGTTCACTGTATTCGCCACCCCCAGGCGTCGAGAGGGGGATCCGCTTCACGTACGCGAGTCCATGTTGTCTTACTTTATCGGGAACAATAAACTTAGTCCAGACGTACGTTTTGTGTTATTTTGAGCGTTGCCTCGTCTGGGCATTTCCTGTTAAAACCAGCACCTCATGGGTTCAACACCCACCTCAACCAAGGACGTGGAGGACTCAAAGGGACGCAGCCACACGGGCGGTAGACCCACGCCCCAGCAGCAGCCGGCAGCCCACGGAAAGTTGGGATGGAGAGCCCGACACTCGCTTAGTGCCCTGGTAATGGCACTGAGGCACCTACTTTTCCCTTTGGCCTCGCCACCAACATGTCACTACATTAATTTTATGATATTCTTAATAGTTTATAGCAAAATATGACATCCTTCACAAATGTTGGTACAATACTACAAAATAATTTCGAAGCAATATCGGACATCATTTCATGTATTTCTTTGTATCTGTATGATGAAATATTTGTGCACGTTAGCACAAAATCCGACAACACAGCCTCTGAGGCGTACCGCATGACACCGGCACGGAAGAGAGATGGCAGTCTCGAGAACGAAACAGGATGGGGAGTGGCAGACAAGTGGTCACGGTGAGCGGAACCAATCCAGAATCGGAAATAAGGGTACAGTTGCCGCTACAATTTTACTGGACGTGTCGACAAAAGCTACCACAGTCAGCCCATTTAATTTTCGGCTCACGCACTCGGAGAAATTTCCTCTTCATGAAAGAGCCGAGGTTGGCGATACGGCTAGGGTGCTCGCCTGTTACTAATGCGATCCGGGCTTGCAAGTTTTTTCCAAGTGTTCCTTTATTTCCCCGTTTCGTCGCTTTTCAATTGTAGCGTGTCGTTTCATGTCATCCCTCAGAGTTCGGCAGGTTCCTACGGACACCCATTTTATAAGTCTGTCAAATCTGAAATGTGGTACGCTTCCGTAGGATGCCCTCGCCCTCTCCAGGGTTGGATCCAAAGGGGAAGGGGTTGAGCGGTAGAGGCGATTGTGCCCCCCTCCTTGAACAAAAAAATAATACAAATACAATGTAAAGGTGATCTTAAAATTGAAATTTCTGCACAGGACCATTTCAGAAAGACACTGATTTATTTGTAGGTAAAATGTAGGCATTCGCACAAAGTGTTGGCTCTCTTGGAGTAACCTTGCAAGTTTTTTTATTTTTATTTTTTTAGAAGTCCACCCTACCTACCTCCCCTCCTGGTTTTTTAAACTCATCGCTGGGCCTGAGCTTGGCCGTCCCCATACGCTGTTTATTAATCACTTACAAAGGCCGTGCTCAAGAAATAAACTTAAAAAAAAAAAGAAAGAAAGAAAACGAGACATTCGCAAAATCTTACCATTTTTAAACTTCCTTATGATCGTATCGACTAGTTATCACCTTCAAAGCTATTCGATATTATGATCACTCCATATATGTTTTGCTATGAAACAAGTTTTACTACATGTTTTCTTGGGCATATGCTTTGAGGCCAATGAAAATTGTGTGAACATATTGCGGAAGGTCTTATTTAAGCTTGTCAAACTTTAATGGTTGCTTTTTTTTTTTTAATTTGTATTTTCATAGGATATTACGTTGCCGACGGTTATATACAAATTTACACAAGTACAGGAACTGGGAGAGGACTCGATCTTGACCAATGTTAAAAAGCCATTCTAGAATACACTGTGAGCGATTTCAGGAAACCGCGGAAAACTATTCAGGATGGCCCAAGCCGGGAATCGGTTTTACATAATGATAACTGCACAATTGAAAGTGGATCATCCTGACTACGGATATGTTTTGCTCCAGTGGTTGTAAACGAGAAAATGGTGCAACGGTAACAAGTTGGACTCGCATTTTAGAGGATCCGTAATCGCTCTAGGCACGATTCCTTAACAAAGTCCATTGCCAATTCCTCTTCCAGTCCCTGTAATTGTTTCAAGTTGAGTGTCACCGTCTCTAATGACCTTGCTGGTAACTGGACGTAACACCCATTTACCTTACCTTTCCAACGGTTGTAAAGTGCAATGCTTTTATGGTTAGCAGCTATGGATAATCAAGTGTGGTCAGTGCGTGTATAGGACTGAGGACTCTAGGCTGTTGCCCGATGAATTCCGCGAAATTCTCGCACCTTCTATCTATACAACTTGTAGTGCTATGACCGTAAATCTTAGAGTGAAGTTTTCAAAATATTGGCAGATCTAGAAGAATGAAAGCTTTAGGCACGTATCAATTTCATCTTAAATTTTGAAGATTCCTTGAGCAATTACATGAAGTATAATTCGGAAATGTCACAGGTTACATCAATGGGATCAGGAAGCTGAGATTGGGTAAAGGCTTTAACTGAAGTCAAAGCCCCATAATTAGGAAATACGAAACTATTGTTTTTTTAATTGGACTAGGTTTTTTAAGTGCCAAGAATGACCCAGTGTATTTAAGAGGAGCCTAGTATGGGCGAAGAATATTTAAGAAGGAACCGACATCGCTCTGCACTAAAGCCATCCAAGAGTGAAGTAATTTTTTTTGCAACAATTTTTTTTAAATACTACACAAGTTGTTTGATGTTTATATAACTTTTAGAATGTAGCCTGTGACATCTTATTTCAGTACAAATTATTTCACTTTAATAAGTCTGTTGGTTTTCGTTCAGTGTTTCCTGCATAACATGTAAATTTTGACTTTGACATGTATTTATACAGGAATACGGTACAATGCGTGGAAAAAATTTCATATGATGATAATGTAGTCACAGTTAACGTATGCAAAATTAACGTTATTTCGTTCAGATATAAACTCATGAAATTTTTAGACTTAAACGCCCTCGCATGGAGAGATGCTGGAAAACCGAAGTCATTACTGCTGGACTTGAATTTGAACCCGGCGACTCTGTAATGCGAAGTTTTTTTTTTTGTCACTGCACCTGCTCCTTCGTGGGTTGGTTGCTGGTATTTTCCTATCGTCGACAGCTAAGTCATTAGAGACGGAACCATTGGTTTGGATGGCCATGACACTTTGAAGGATTTGGTCATGGCTATAGACGTGCAAATTTCACGTTATTGTTGGTTCTATGCTAGAATTCACTGGCTTATACTCACCCGAACACACTCCGTGATGTTACTGGTCCCGGGCCTTCGTGTATTTGTGTGCCAGCATTACAAGACGGTCTGCATTTTACAGTTGACCTTATATGATATCGTTGATTGAAAAAGTCCTTCAGGGGCTCCACGCAAACTGCTGGCCAACAGCAGAAGTCGATGAGCATACAGTAACTTGGATTCCAGCCTGCTCTCAGATAATAACGCGATATTTACAGGTCTCTGGTTATGGCATGTAGCTAGGAGCCATCCCAACATTCGCCTGGAGTAATTAAAAAAAAACATAAATTACGGACATCAGAATGGCTGGACCACGAATAGCAACCCAGGTCCTCCAGAATGTGAGTCCAGTGTTTTGCCGCTGCGTCACCTACTGAAGCTGGTGAAAACTGGCTGAACATCAGGTTAGTCTCGCGGAAAAAAAACGCGCCGTAAGCAAGAGAACAGGGAAGTGAGTGAAGTGAGAGATTTTGGTCAGCGCCATCGAGGTCTTCAGCGCTGGTGAGGTGTAACATAATGTATGTAGCAGCGCCGGAATGAAAAGGCGGGGAAACAGGAGATCCCCGAGAAAACCTGCCTACCAGCGACATTGTCCGGTACGATTCCCACATGCGAAAATCCTGGGACCGACCCGGCTGGGAATTGAACTCGGATCGCCTTTGTGACCATTCGGTCACCGCGGCCCCTTAAGAGAACAACGAATGTTGTCCACTCGACTAAAGTCCGCCGCACACGATACGATATTTCCTACTGGTTCGCTTAATAGAATGTTTACTAGTTTCTTTACTGGGTAGGTTACAAGCAGATGCACTAGGTGCGTTACAGGTTTCTGCTGCACACAATACTGGCTGGCTTTCTTGTTTTATAAAGAGAATTTTCTCCACAACATGAGTCTGTCCAAGCGACGAAAACTTGTCGCAGTGACACTTCTCATTGCTTCAGACGCACAAAGGAATTTAAAAAAAGAGCTTTGTGGGCAAGAAAATGGCTGTTACGATGGAATCGGAATCGCGGCACGCTTATGTTTTTGGAAGAACTTGATTAGGAAAATTGTGGCTATGCCTCGTGTTTGTTAATATTTTGTCGACTTCCTATTATTGCTGGAACTTTTTTTTTTTGCAGTCAGTTGGTTTTTCGTCCGCTTCTTTCCTTCCGTGTTTCAGAAAAATCGCGCCTAAAATGTTAACTGCTCTTTCGTCCAATTCTTTCCCTCCATGTTTATGTTTCTCAATACTAGCGTGCGCCAAAACTTCTAGTGTTGTTGTTTTGATGAATTCTGATTGGCTGCTGCTTAAATATTGGAGTGCAGCTCGCAACAGAAATAGGACGCCAACAATTAGGCAAATCAGGTACCTGAGCTCGCAGGGTTGCTAGTAGCAGGCAAGATTTTGAGTAGAGAAGCTAGTAGCCGAGCCAGTACGACTCCAAGTATGCAATATTGTAAGGAATATCGTACAGTGTGTGGCGGACTTAAGTAAAGTACGTGTGCGGCGAGAGAGAAGATGGGTTGAACAGCCTGTCTTCGAAGTCGTAAAAACTTATTACTTTGCTCACCGCATATCCTCATCCCCTTTCACCTCGCATTCTTCGAACAGTCGACGACACTATGAACTGCAGGATTGTGTTTCTGGTTGAACGATTGGTTACATCTAATGTAAGACTCTTCCATTCGCACTGATTCTGCCTGACGCCAGTACAATTTCACGCTTTAATTTTTTTTAATGCTAATATATTAGAAAGCAGTAAAACAAGTCATTGTGTCAATTAAGTGACTATAACTGTAAATGTCAAATTGAAAATGCATATCAAAAATATAAAGACACACACCATTCCGAACGACGAAGACCATGTTTACGTACACGACAAGTCAATTCCCCAAATAAGGTTGTCCATAATTGCAAATTGCAAGACACACCAGACACATCATGGACAAAAGATTTATTGTTTCACGACACAAAAAAGTAAATTGGAAAAAGATGCATGTCACTTAAAAAAAAAACATTTGTACTTTTACAAAGAAAATCCTTGGATTCCCAGTAGCCAAAGATATTCAGTGTAATAAAACTACGCAGGTTGTATTTGTACTTTTACAAGGAAAATCCTTGGAACCCCAGTTGTCGAAGATATTCCGTGTAAAACAACGATGAGATTTCAATAATTGCTTAGCTACGATCTTGTATCCTCGCTCAGATCATCAGTTCATACTGAACAAAATAAAGCTTTTATTGTTAGCATGACCTGTATGTATGTTTACATTACAGTCATAATGTTTACTAGTTTGAGATCAACTATTGTTCTTAATCTATTATATACGCATACAATTTACTTTTGATAAAATGAAATGTGGTATAAACGCCATTTTTTTAAAATTAAAATTAGTTTTGAGTTAAATGTATTATGTGCTAAAGTCTCTTTATCATAGTTTTCTTTCAAACTAATTATGAAAAAAAAAGGGGGGAAATAATGTTTTACTGCTATTAAATTAAACTTAGAAATAATTTTTAAAAAATAAACATGCTTGTTTAGCAATGCGGACTAAAAAGTTGAAAATAATCTTCAAATATAAAGATTTTGTTCAGTAGTTACAGGATGTCAATATTAGTTGTGAGTTATATTGTGCCCGTAGATGAGTTTGCTGTTAACTGAGTGCAAGTACAGATAACCATAACATTTCAACATTGTTCGTGTATTTATTAGGGACTTAATTTTCGCGTTATTATGTGACAGCATGCTGGGGTCCAAGTTACTGTGTGCCCGTCTGACTTCTGGTGTTGGCCGACAGTTAGTGTGAACATTGTCTACCAATGTTATAAGGTCAACTTTTAAATGACCACTATCGTGTAATGCGGGCACACGAGAATACTGAAGTCAATAACGTTACGGGGTGTGTTTGGGTGAATATACGACAGTAAAATAAACGCAAAATTTGCATGGATCTAGTAATAATATAAAAACTATACGATATTTTTATACTGGATGAAAATGTTAATAATGTGCACAGGTTGAACATTCGTTACAAATATAAGTTAAGGAGCCTCCCAACCTGCGCTTCAAAAGCGTTGCAGCGAGTTATGACTATTTTTTTACGAAACTATTTAACGTGTAGGCTATTATATTTGCGTTTCTGCGAAAAGTACTCACATTTTAAACTATGTCGCTATAGTTTTAAAAATTGGGCATGTTCATTGTAAACATCATTTTCGGGCCCATCAAAATGGCCAACAATGGATTTTCCAGACTGCCGTATCTGTAAAATAACAACCGGATTTAAAAAAGAACAACAATAAAAACAAATGTCCGACTTTGAACTACGCTGCCCACAAATGAAATTCTTCGCTAAGAATAAATACTCTGCACCGAAAAAATTAGTAATTTTGTATTTGTACCAAACACTGTCCAACTCTTACATATTACATTAATAGCAATATCACACAAATAAAATATTTTTCAGATTCCACAGTTTTCGTTCAAGCCCCTGTAAAAGCAGCGATTTGACTGTTTTTCGCTGTTTATTTGAAGTTAAAACTATACCAAATGATACGAATGAAATAATTTTGTATGAATGTACGTGTATTAAGCTACAGAATGACACCTTTGTACTTTGCCGCTGTGAGAAAACTGTTAGAGCTAAAAAAAATTTTACACGTGGAAAATGTAGTCAAAAGTAACGCCTGTAAATCGAACACTATGTCGTGCAAAAATAAAATTATAAGTTTTTTTCCACGTAAACACCCTTAATGAATGTTTGACCGCCGAACATTTTTGAAAAGCCTTCTGCAAGGCCAGAGATGACCTTTTTTTATTTCCTCTTGCAGCGCACTTGTGTACGAGTTGCGGTTGCAGCCCAACCGGCACGATTCTTTTGTCCTTCACTCCTCGCTAACTCCTTCCTTCCTCTTTCTCCAGTGTTCTTTCTCGCCTGGTTTCACGTCCCGTTAGGACGTCGACTACGACAGCGGGCGGCGCGAGTGCGTCTCTGATGACTGACTCCGCTTTCTCACGCCTCTGGTCCAGATATCCCGTCACTTACCTGTGGCTAGCACTTGACGGACCACCGCGGAGTAATGGCCCACACACTGACTTTACATTTAAATAGTTCGCCAATTTACAATACAAACGTCAAGTTAAAGTAACGACAGTTGAAAATCAATTGAGAAACATTTTTCTTTTCAACGAGGATATTGAGTTATTTCTCATAAAAGCATATCACGTAAATTTCCCAAAAATAAGCTTCACTTATTAATTTATTGTTGTATTTTAAAATAAATAGCAGATACACAGCACTGCCATCTACTGACGAATCTTACAGTTCATTTACGACACGCTATTTTCACGATTATCCGAGTATATTAGACACAGCTGTTTCATTTTCCACGAAATCCTAGACGCTGGAACTTTCTCGAACGATCCAGTGTCTGTGTGTGTCTTCGTTGTTTTGCTCTCATGCTACATTTCCTCCGTGTTGTACAGTTTTGAAAACACACTGAACATTTTAAAATAATTCCCCGCTGAAATTTTTATGTACGTTATTACTGTAAAGGGATAACTCTTGAAGACAGCCGTGCTGAAAATAATAATCGAGAAATATATTTCATTGTGGCCTCGGATGTAAAATTTTTAGAATGTCGGAGTTTAAACATTGGGTTTAACACTTTCCCTGCTATGTTTTGATATCAACAAGCGGTTGAAGTATTCGAATTATTGGCTGAAAGTTAATAAGTAACCAAGACTTCAAACGTACACTTCATCGAGAACAGCCTATACCTTTTGGTAAGGTTAAGGTCATAAACGTGAGCAAGTTTACACGTGCAAGGGTAAATTTGTATAATTCGGCCATTCTGTAAAGGAAAAGAGCATATTTTATTAAACAGGTTGTCAAGTAACTCACGAATACGAACTCTGTCACAGGATATTGCTTAAAAGTTCTGAAAGCGATGATAATAAATGTGTTCCCATACGGGAATCATGTAAGATTGTTAAACGTCGCCCTTCGCATTCAGTCGCTTCTCTACTGCAGGGCCTCGTTTCACGTCGTCCTTTGAAGCAGGCATATATCTACGTGCACATAATCATACAATCAGCATTCGGCGTACGATATGCTGACCCTCGGGTACCATCCCTATACGGTACTTATTACTATTGTACCATACGTATTAGTTTCCACAATGGAAACCTTTAATTGCGAGAAATAAGTTTTGTGGTGATTTTAGTGCACAAGTGCATTTATTTTCAACGTTTCGCTTCAAAAGTTGCGATTTTCATCAATATGATGTCATATTTCTGCGAAACTCTTTTTACTACATTTTGCAGTTATTATCATGTTAATTGTCGTTACTTCAACACGAATTTTTATTTACAAGTGAAGTGAAAAGATTTAGGTCAGTGTTAAACAACGCAGGTGTGAAGGGTAACACGAGGTGAGTAAGAAGCTGTGCCGGAATGAAAGGGCGGGGAAAACGAGCGATGACTGAAAAATTTAACCCCGCTAACCAACGGCAAAATCCAGTATAATCTAAAACGAATTTTGTGAATATTAACTAATATTCCAGTGGTATTCACAGATTCCGGATCGAGGAGTGAAAAACCACTGGAAAATTAATGAATATTAACGGATTCACTTTCGGAATGTTGGCGCTATAAACATGAATTAGTATATATTCACTGTTTTACGAGTGGTTTTACACTTATTTAATTAGTTTAAACTACTCAATACGAAACCTGTGAACAATATCGGAATATTACCCGTGATTCTTCACTAATTATGACTTAAAATGTACGATTCACATATGTGGAAATCCCGGTCAACCCCAGCGGGACTCGAACCCGTAGTGGGGTAGCAATCGTCCTAGCCGATGCGCCAACAACAGCCCGAAATTCTATTAGGAGTATCTCTGATTATATTCAGCACTTGGCCCGTGTAGTCACACAGATACAGGTAAATTCGAAGGACTTGTTTCATATTCAAGGTAAGTTAGTTAAATATCGTATGAGGATGGGATGGCATGAAATGAGGTCCTGCAATGGAGATGCGCTGGGAAATGGAAGATTCCCGAGAAAATCCGCCGACTAGTGGCATCGTCCGACACTATTCCCGGCGACCGACTGACAGGAATCGAACTCGGATCGCCTTAGTGGTAGGTGAGTGCTCTAGCCACTTCGCCAACCGCGGTCCCGAACTGCACGAACTCAAGCTGAGTCGTCCACAGCAAGCTAAACACAGTAACACGCACACGTGATCAGACTGGGCGATGAATCAACATCGAACGAGCTCGACTGGAGTCTGAAATGATCTCTAACGACATAAACGACAGCCGATAAAACCAGACGGACAGGTGCGATAAAAGTGATGGATATAAAAGAGAAGCTTAGGTTAGAAGCCTGAGCGGGAACAATAGAATAACGACAGGTGTTTGGTGGCAGGCTCGTTCTGCCGTCGACACAATGTCCAGTTAGCTTATAAATGGATGTTCATTTTAACCTAAGGGCAGCGATGAAAGTACGATTCACCACTGTCTAAAGTTACTGTGACGTGCACTGTAGGAGATTTTAACGAATTGGAAAGCAAACTTTTAAAACCAGACATGTTCAACTTATCAAATTTTACAGGCAATCGGAAAAACTTATATGGTGGGATACTAACGACAAATGAAATATTGCATGTTTGTTACTGCGTCATTATCAATGCCAAATTATGGTTATGAACATGACTGAAGTATACATTATGCAGGATGTCCTGAAATAAACCCATAATAAGCACACCACGCAAATCCTGGGCTAAACTGTAGACGAATGTTGTACTATGACATTTTACATTCACAGTGTGGCAACATAGCACTGTAGTTATTCCCCTCTTGCGCTACTTATACTATTTCTGTTCTGACCTCACAATATGGACGCAGGTTAAAATACCGAGCAGTCCAAACATGATTCTACGTTTACTTGACGTAGCATACATAAAACAATACCTGGCCGTGGAGCGTAAAACAAGAGGGAATTGTCACCACGCATTGTTGCCACATTTTGCACTTAAAATGTCATAATACAACATTTTGCTACTTACATTTTCGTCTCAAATTTATCCCGGGATTCGTGTGATGAGCTTATTAAACCTTTGTTTCTGGACACTCTGTAGGCTATATCATTAGTTTTTTTATAATCGTCGTTTGTAGTTCTATGAGATAATATTATTAACATGTCTAGATTTAAAGGTATTTAACTTGTCACAGGTGGCATTTCGTAATTTTATGTCTACCAATAGATAGCAGTTTTGTGCCATTGTTGTGAATGCCAAATTACACGCGCGTGGGTATGTCTGGTTTTGAGTGAGTGAGATATTTTTGTCAGCGCTTAATATCAGTGTCTTCAGCGCAGCTGCGGGGTGATATAAGGTGGTTATGGAGTGGCACTGGAATGAAAGATGGGGGGAAATGGGAGATCTCCGAGAAAACCCGCCGACCAACGGCATCGTCCGGCACGATTCCCACGTGCGAAAATCTGGACACCGACCCCGCCGGATCGCCTTGGTGGGAGGCTAGAGGTCTGACCCCTCGACCACCGTGGCCCCTCTGGTTTTGAATGAAATCACAAAATTTCGTCTGATTTTTTAAATAATAATGTAATATTTTGATCAATTCTGGCTACATATTCGCGTGTAAATCACCAACTTCATACTGACGGAATTTTATATCTACTCATATCCGTATTTTTTTGAACATGCGTGGTTTAAAAAAAAAAGTTTGCTTCTCAGTTTCCCAGCAAAAACACTGGCTTAAAAATATCTCGAAAGTTTGATAAAATTTTTACACGTTATGAAAATACGTTAGAATAACTAGTATAATGATGAAACTTTCTTCTGAGTTCAACGTAAGGTTCTTCTTACTTAAGCATATTGATGTATGTAATAAACAACCTGCAATGGTACCGTATTTAATTTTTTTAAAATAAATTCTACAGCTCTCTGATTAGTATGAAAATACGTTTTGGGGGCACAAAAGAAAATATGTGGCGAGGGTGACACTCTCACTTGCTTAAGAACGCAGATAAAAAAAATAAATGACGAAACATCACAAAAATAAAAGATTTTGGGACTCAATTTATAAAAATGAAAAACGACGTCCATAAGTGCAGCGTAAAACAATGTGTTGGTGTCATGATTCTACTGTTGGGAATAAGTGAAGGAGTTAAATGTAGTCTTTTGAACGAATTCTATATTTTCTGGAGAATTTAGTACAGGATATCCAAAGGGCTTAAAATTAATGCCCGGAACATTGTTTGAGCGTGTGTAATATATTTAAATGTATTTTGTTTGGTCTTTCATAACAAAAACAAACACATTCAGTAAACAGAAACAGACTTAGGGACGTTGCCTAGTTATAGCAATGGGTAGGGAACAAAGAAGAAAAGGAGCACAGAAGTTATATATTCTTAAATAATTGTTTGGTATTTTCCCGCATGCTTTATCATATGTTGCAAATTTGCTAACCCGAAAAAAAAAAAAAAAAGAAATTTATATATTCTAAATTTAGGCCTACATTTCGGTTTCTTTAAAATAATGGAATTTCACGTATATTGTATTCAACAATAGAAATGCATTATAGACGTGTTAGCTACGAGTATTTTAAGGAGGAAAACAAGTGTCGCTTCTTTTGTAGAAGTAGGTTCGAAGAACAATTATAGTACAGTACCGTTGCAAGACGAGTCTCAAGTCATAAATACAGAGGTTTCACAGTACGTTATGTGTGTTCAATGTGGGTCAAGCGGTGACTGTCATCTGTTTCCTTCTTTATGTGAAGTACTTATCTTAGAGTGCATTATTGCTGCAGTGTACGTGTAAACGCATCAAAGTAGGCAACACATTTAAAACTTCTGTTTTTTATTAATAATGTGTTTGTTATTACCTGTCTGTTTAAAAAATAATGTCTTAAAGAAATTTCCCTCGCCTACTTGACAGAAAATAAAGAGTTTTGTGAATCATAAAAGGTCACTCAATGTTCGTTATTTCAATGGTCGTGGTGAATTTTAAAACGATAACATATTAAAACGTAAATTAAATATCAACATGCGTTTTTGTCCATACTAAGATTAAAGTACAATGTAAGCTATTAACAGTACGTTGCTTTGTAAACAATTCTAATCAGTAATACGTTATTTTTGGCAGTCCACATATTTTTTGCTTCCACTGTTGATTTGCCCGGCTCTACTATCTCTTACACTCGCTCAAGAACCGGTCGTACCGCTACAACCTCACCGCCATCGCACCCAGCAATTGTTTCTCCAGACTATAGAAAATGTGCCGCATCAAGGCCAAAACAGCCGTCTTCAGACCAAAGCGAAGATGCTGTTTCCAGTCCAAAGCAAAAGTGACAGTCTCCAATGCAAAGTAAAAGCAGCCGTCTTCAGACCAAAGCTATTTGGCTGTCTTCAGACCAAATAAAGAGACCGCCTTACTACCACAACCAAGCGACCGTATTAATACCATATAATAGTGGCCGTGTGCAGACCAAAGCAAAGCAGCTGCCTACAGATGCTTGTACCCCAGCTCCTATATTATGACAATGTTTATTTCTTAAAACAACGGAAGCCAATTATCTTAAAATCGCTCTGTAGCTTTGTTATGACTAGTTTTAACTACGCACTCTGATTTTGTCGAGACAAAATACATCAAAATACAGTCAAATCTATTTAATACAAACCTGAAGGGACCAAAATTTTGGCTGTTTGTAATAATGAGGTTTGTAGTAACAGGTGTTCACTAAAATCTTAAAAAGTTTCCAAAATTTTGGTCACTCTGTTTAGCCCCACAAATCAAATAGAATTTTCACCACAATTACTTCATTTTACTTCAGAACTTGATATTTCATGGTTTAATGCATAAACAAATTTTTTATTAAACATTAAAGTAATTATTGTATTTCTTGTCCCATTCCAAGAGGAATAAAAATTGATTTGTATTAATGAGTACTTTGCATTAACAGGGTTTGTATTAACGAGGTTCCACTGTAGTAGCTAATTTGTTATCAACTAAGTTACAGAACGATTTTACGTTATCGGCTCTCGTCTGTGATTAAAGAAATGATTCTCTGGGAAGTCGAGAAACTCGGACCGTTTCCCTCAAGGGCCACTTGTTGGTTGTGAGGGAACAGCCAAGGACTGACGCTGCCTAGTACAGACATCCGACATCAAACCACGTCTCCCTCGACCTGGGCTCGTCGTGCATGCTCACGGAGGGATGTGTTGTCCCTGCGTGCTCCCGGAAAAGCGCGGGCGCAGTCGGTGGAACCCTCAGCCGACAAGGAGGTGTCTTTCATTTCAATTGTGATGACCAAGAACATGTCACGCTTCCATCTCCTATTTCCCTCGATGCAGAACCAGAAAAATGTAAGTGAAATATAACAACAATTTTCAAATTATTACAGTAATGCATGTAGAATCCAACCTATAACAATGTACAGTAAGTCTTTTAATAAAACGCCATTCATAATTTACTAGAGTTATAACGCATATTTTAACTAGAAAAAACGTAAATCCACTTAAGTTAATAGGCACATTAATTTAAACTAACAATTGGCTTCAGCTTGTTCTAACAACCAATTTTAGCAGGTTTGTAAAAATAATTATTTTATGTTTTTCGGTTCGCCTTTTAAATTGGCATAATGTGACTTACGTTTGTCTGGTCCTAAGGTACAGAATTTACGACACTCAAATTTCTGTTATAACGTAAACACCAGTGCGAAATAATTGTGACCAAGGCTTATTCGGATTACTAGATTATCGAGTAAGCTGGAACACCTCTTATAAAGTAGAAGCGAGCAGAAAATGTAAAGTCTGTGGTAACATGTTCCACACTGATGAGAGTTTAAATGTGCCGGAGTATTGCAACCGACTTTATGTTAAAACCTACCGATGAAAGTTTTTAAGAATGTGCGTAGTACTCTATTGTTAAGTACATAACGTGTTAAGTATTTACTTAACTCCGAAGCATTTAGGTAACGCATTGTTACAGAGTAAAAGTCATTTTAAAATTTGTAGGTATTTATTACACAATTCCGTTTTCCTTGTCCGTATTATCTGGATATTTGGATTTGCGAGGTTTGAAATAGCAAGTATAGCCTAGTTCCCTTCTTTACTCGAGCTGTTACTCCCCCAACTTTTAACGTCGTTATAATGCTACAACTATTCTATCATAAAGAAATATTATTACCAAGTCAACAAAATCCATATCACCAACACGTATAACGCACAAAGCTAGGAATCAGGTATTTTCAGTTCAGCATCGGTGACTGAAAATAAGTAAATCATTTAATCAAAAAAATGCTGTGTATATATTGTAGATACACGAAAACAAACTACGATGGCTATTTTTGCGAAATATAGTCGCTGATTTATCCTATTTTATAATGGTCAATCGTGGGATATCGGTTAGGTTCCGTATCGAAATAATACAAAAATCTAGGTATTGCTCAACGCTAGGTTAATGCAAATGTCAATAAGGAAACAGCCAATCAAATAGATATAAATAAAATATTATACTTAAAAAAAAATTTAGTTACTATTATTTGTATAACTTAGCACTGAGTGTTAACGAGCAGTTTGTCATATCTTTAGAGAAAGGGACATTTCGCGAGTTTAAATGACCTGCAGGCTATATTCCACTGCACTATGCTTTCTCTAGCATCAGGTTATCTTTAGGGACCCCTTATTTTCGTGAAAATATTTCTGTAACAATACGTTTCAATGCCTTACGTGCACATCTGCTGCTATGCTTCATGATTACTGTTGTTTTTTTTTACTCTTAGCGTCATAGGTAGAGATGTGATGGTTTATCGCGGAAAAACTTGACTGTTTGCTGGATTTCAACACACGTTCAGCTTTCCAGAAGATTACAGACTTTAGCTTGTACTTGAAGCTGTTGCCCTATTAGACTGAGCTAATAATAATCTCGCTATTGTAATATCTTATGCCTGTTATTGGGCTGCAGACAGCTACGTTGTGTCAGACGTGTATCACCCCATCATACATGTCGCAAGAAACTACAGTGTTTTCAAGGGTATGTTGGCACAAAATATTCTCGCGATATGCCATCATCTATAGTCGTAGGGTTGTACCTGCAAAACACAGACGTGTGGTGTCGCAGTAATTTTGTTCTGATCGGCGCAGTCAAGTGGGAGACGTCCCTGCACAAATACATGCTGCCAATAATTATGAGTAGAGCTGCAGGTATGCACTGATACAAGTTGGTGCAACAAATCTTATCGCGGGAATTTCCTAGATTTACCGAAATTTTAAGAAACAAAGTAAACATGAACCAACCGTTACAAGGGAGAGAGAAAGGAAGTAGGAGGGGGGACAGCAATTGAGGGTGCGCAGGGCGGTATGTCTAATAACATGCCTACGAGTTTTCAATTTGAAGCTGATGAACATACACGATGCTTCACGAGTAACCGCAACACGCTACATTTGCTCTAAGACACTCTGCCAACAACCATGAAGCAAAGCTACAGATGTGCACGTAAAGAACTGAAACAAATTATTGTAGAAAAACTTTAGTGAAAATCAGGGATCACTAGTAAGGCCCGTTGCCTGCTGCCTCAATGAGCAGTTAGTTTCACCCCAAACTTAGTAGGGTGGAATGTGATCCGTGTTTACGTGCATGTTTATTTGGATTTGTAAGGACTTCCGCATAAACTGGTCCACTGCGGCGGTGTAGTGGTCAGATCATTCGCCTCGCACCAAGGCGATCCAGCTTCCCGACGAGGTTGTTCCGGATTTTTTCGTATGTGGAAACGCGCACATTAAAAACGTCTACTTTACAAAACGGAAGATTTATCTTTGTCGTATTCAACTTGCGGTAAAGAAATCACTCCTTGCAACAAAGAAAAATTTGAAACTTGTGTTTATTGTTTCTACGTTTTTTCTTTACAAAATTTTCTTTGAAAAATCATAAAGTTTCTTTATAGCAAAGATAATACATTTTTTTCACCATAAAGCTTGTGTTGAAAATACCGCAACTATCGTCACCATAAAGATTTATATTAAACGATCATAATAGCAACAAAAAATTTTATTTTCAAAAATCTTCTTTGAGGCCAAGTTACTTTTCCGGGGCTCATATCTAAACAAGGTTTTTCTTTGCAGCAACTAACATTATGTGTGGCAAAGAAGGTGTTTTTTGTGTGTGGTGGTCGTTACCGTTGGTCGGTGAGTTTTCTCGGAGTACTTCCGTTTCTCTAACCCTTGAATTTTGTCTCTGGTCCATTTAAGGTCTCGTTTCATGATATTTCTTGGGGAACGGCGGACACCTACGAGCTTCCAGGTTGAAAGTTTGCCTCTCGAGGTGTGATACCTGCCCTCGGGCTCACTCTCTACTCGATATTTATTTCATAATTTCTGTAGTAGAAGGAATATATGCCATACATTTTGGCACACCACCTTGTTCCAATGCCTTATGTGCACATCTGCAGCGCTGCATCATGGTCAGTAGTTGGACGTTTTTTAACTCTCAGCATCTTGAGGTTTCACAGGCATATCACAACCACGTGGTGTTACAGTATCCGTATTATGATCGGCGCAGTCAAATGAGTGACGCCTCTGCACAAAGACGTTATGTTAATAATCATGAAGTAGATCTGTAGGTATGCAAGTTACGGATGTTCAAGTGTGATAAAATCATTACTTTTATATTTTTATGAAATATTGTTAAATTTGTATACGATACTTGTGAGAATATTTTACTCTTACGAAACAATTTTATCTCTCGTAGTTTTCTCATAATGGGGTGTCAAAGTCAAAATTTGCTTGTTACACTGCCATGCAAATAGTGAAAACCAACTGACCTACTTAAACAAAATAAATATCTGTGAACTTACATCCCAAGAGTTATGCAATAAAACATTTTAAAAAACACAACACAATGTTTCGAATTAAAAAAATCGTAAAAGTACAGAAAAAAGTTCCAAATTCAGCATTTTTTAAAATACAAAAACCGTTCGCTGTATTTTTTTTTTAAATGTTTTATTAAGTAACCCATAGCGTGTTATTTCACTGTGAATTATTTCACGTTCGTTAGTTTTACTATTTGCATGGCAGCAGAACATGCAAATTTTGACTTCGACGCACCGTTACGAGAAAACTACGCCAGCTAAATTGTTTCGTAAGAGGAAACCGCACTCACAAGTATCGTCTACAAAACTAACACTATTTCATATAAATATAATATTATACATTTATCGCACTTGAACATCCTTAAAACAGTGAAACAAGTTGCTGAAAAATTACATTTACTAAAAACCAGTGGCTTTACACATGCGCTTGGATCCTCAACTGTCCTGAAATGTATTCGAGAAAATTTCCGTCCCTACTTATCTTCATCTATTTTGCAGATATCTAAATGCAAAGCAAATATGATGTATATAGAGTACCGTTTTGAATTTCCTTGGCCACATCCCCATCGCGTTGCCCGATTGTGAGTACTGTTACCAGATGGTTGTTCACTCTTAGGCAAACAAGGGATTCGGGTCTGGACACACTAAAAAAAGTATGCGTTTTACAAGCATTATAACTTTGGTAGTAAAATTACTGAAGATAGAATATCGCAAGCTCTTATTTTTTTATAGTTTCCCGATGCTTATTATTATAAATGTATGATTTGTTCGGAGAAATGGAAGGTAAACTGCTTTTTTTTTTTATCTGTGCCTGACATGTCGTGACCCAATTCATCATACTCCTTCTCCAACCCACCCCGAGTTCCCTCCTCTCCAATTTTTTCGAGCCCCGAAATAAAAATAATAATAACAACCTGGTATATATGTACTGTACATGTTTGATAAACATTAGAAAAATACCGTCTGTTCTGTAGCTACCCTCGATTCTACGTTTGCACGAGTAGTTTTTATTCAAATAGCGCAGTAGCTATAGCACTCTCCTCCCACCAAGGCGATCTTGGTTCCATTTCCAGCGTGGTCACATCCCGATTTTTCGCAAGTGGAAAACGTGGCGGACGGTACCGTAGGCAAGTTTTCTTGGGATACTCCATTTTTCCCCACACTTAGCATTCCGTCACTTCTTCGTCGTAGGGTTTCATCTCATGTCATCTTTCTGGGCGACAGATGCCTACGGCGGCTCAGTCAAACGTCTGCACTCGAGGTACCGTAACCTACGATATGTATTTGTACTGATACTAGATTTCCGCCAACGGCTTTGCCCGCGTGCAACACTTGTAGAATATCAGGTAATGTATCGGGCAATAGTCGGCAGTTTTTATTAAATAAAGGAAATTAATATACAAGCTGTTGAACACAGATATATATATATATATATATATATATATATATATATATATATATATATATATATATATGTCTTTAGTGCTGATGAGGGGTGACAATGTGAGTATGGAGCAGTGACGGAACGAAGGGGATGGAGGAAACGGGACATCCCCTAGAAAACCCGCCGACCGGCGGCATCGTCCGGAACGATTCCCGCATGCGAAAATCCGGGGTCCAATCCCGCCGGGAATCGAACCCGGATCGCCTTGGTGGGAGGCCAACCGCAGTACCGTTATGTGTAGAAAGATGAGCAAAATGTATCTCCGTATATGTACTTCTAGACGGTCATACTTGCGTTTCGGATCGTTTGCTCAATGGTTTACAAAATAAGTATGTTTCTTCATTTGTTAAGTGCATACAATAAAATGGATATTTAAGGATTTATTTATATATATATATATATATATATATATATATATATATATATATGGGTAATTGGTACGAGGAATGTTCGAGCAACTCAACGAATCACAAATACCTACTATTTGAAAACATACCACAATGTCACGGACGCAGAAATTTGAAGCCGCTGCCGTTACGGTATTAATGATAGGTTAAGAGGCACGCCTAACTGGCTCTGCTTTGCGCGTTTGAAGCACGGAGACGAATGAGCGGTAAGGATGACACTGACGCGCGCGATCAGTGCCCTATCGCATATACGCGCAAGTTGCTGGACTTGAGCGCAGTGTTTCCGCCGTCCCGCTGAAACTATGAGACTTTAAAGCACTGTCTCTGTAAGTAATTTTCGTTTAAAAATATGTGTTGCAAAGTCCAGCACAGCAACCTCTATTAGTTTCGAATCGATATTAATTGCAGCCATATTTGTAACAGAAATTTGTGGAAAGGAAATTTTTTTTAAATTTACTTAAGGATTCGGCAATAGCGTACCTTCTTCCGAAATATGAATCCTTGTCGTAGATCTGTACGAACATTTTTAATAGTTTGATAATAACATGCGTATTTCAAGCCCATTACCATTAAGGCAACGTCGGGTAGTGTTACATGGATTTCGAAAAGTTTTTTTACAATGCAACATAATTTTCATATCGATGAGTCTCCACATTGTCTTGTCACAAATATGTCAAGATTTATAACTAATGATTTTGGTAGCAATAAACCTTATAGTTTTCCAGATTTTGGCACCCAAAATATCATAAATTTTGTTATGAAAATGAGCGAAAATCAAGCTGAATAATTTGTTTTTTGTGAACGAGCGGTTTATTATTTTGGAAAACGCCTGTGCGTCGTATGAGTGCTTATAGTCTTGAATTTTTTTTCAAACCATTCCGTTTAAAACGTTTTGAGTGTTTTGCACCAATGTGAATAAAGCTACCCAGCATGACCTTAATCAGGTGGGCAGGACGTTTGAGATATATAGTGACACAAAGAAAAGGGTGGAATATTATAATAAGATGCATTAGTAATGAGATGTAGAATTAGGTTTTGTTAGTCAGCGTCTGTTTCTAAATTTTACAGGCCGGGGATTTTTTCATAGTTGTCTTCAAAAGCGCTTCTTTGCTCGTGACGCAGCATTGGTCAGCAAATATTCCGCTGATGTATAGTGACATAAAAAAGGAGGGATGAGTTTCAGTCAGTGAGCCCATGCTCTGTAGACAGGACAGTACTTGCGGGCAATGGCATTTGAGCAGTCACTTAAAAATTGGCATTAAAATTGCATTTATTTATATAACATTATACATTAACATCCTCGAAACCAAACAACATTGTCTTAACAATTTATTACGTGATTTACGTTCAATCGAACAGCAAAAGGCCTTGGAAGGGATACACGGGCAATGGGACTATGAATCTGCCAGAGCCTGTTTTAAATAAACTATTCCAGCATTCGCCGGGAGCAATTTTGGAAATCCCTGGAACACAGGAAACAATATGGTCGAACAGGGTCCTCCAGAACGCGAGGCGAGTGTTCCACAACTTCTTCACCTCATTCGGTGACTTTATTTTAAAATGATCATTTTCAAGGCGGTATTTTTCCAACCAAGTTCACTTCACACATGAATTTAAAATATATATATTTCTGACTTAATTTTATGAATTATCGACACAGAAAATGAACACACTCATTTCCAACTCAAATTTTGTAGACACAGACAGACAATTTTCACGAGTTCGATGACACACAAGCCAAACTCCGTGTATTATGCATTCTTGAGAATCACTTTGAGCAACAAATGTCACACCAACTAAAACGGGTTCTTCCCTGTTTACTTCCAGGTTTTTTGTTAGCTCGATTGCCCGGGTGATTAATATAAACCACGAAAATTTTGAGGATTTAACGGCCAGTTGGCTGGACTCCACTACTCTGTCTTCAGCTCTGTGTTCATTGGCTGCTTCTCCAGTGAATGGCTGGTTGTACATCTGAAAAGGTAACGTGGGAATCAGTGAGTGTTTTTTTTTTTTTTTCATGCAGGTCTACTGTTGCGAAAGTATTGAACGTGAACATGATAGAGAATTCTAACGTCTTTGCAAATGATTTCGCACTATTTCCGGCTCCCTGTCGCGTAACTGTGATCATGTTACTGTCGTAGAGCGTTTGGATTCTAACTTGCCTTGAAATGAATTGGTGAAATTTCCCAGTTCTCTGTGTATAGGTAGAGCAACGATCTTATGGCGAAAAGATTTTTGCAGCACTTAGTTTCAATGCGTCCTGTACAGCTCTGTTACATCGTCTGTGATTGGATGATTTTACTCTCACTTGCCTTGGCTAATTACAGACGTACGGAGTCACAAAAATCTTATTCGGATTGGTGCAGTCAAGTGAGATACGTGTTTAAACAAAGACGCGCTGTCAATAATCAGTAGAGCCACGATTTTATGGCGAAAAGATTTTTGCAACATTTGGTTTAGATGCGTCATGTGCACACCTGCAGTTCTGCTACATCGTCTGTGGTTGGATGAATTTACTCTCACTGGCCTTGGCAAATTATAGACTTACAGACTCACAATAATCTTATTCTGATTGGTGCAATCAAATGAGAAACGTGTCTGAACATAGACACGCTGCCAATAACCTTGAAACAGAACTGCCGATGTGCACGCGAGTCACTGAAACAAAGTGGGGCAAAAATCTTTTCGCGACAAAATCGTGACCCTAATAATCAGGAAGCAGAGCTGCCTATATGCATGTGAGACACTGAAATGAAGTGGGGCAAAATTCTTTTCGCGACAAAATCATGGCTGTAAGTATAGGTAGAGACCTGCGAATTTCGCGATATTTACAGGCTGCCGACTAGACTGCGAACTGTTGTTGTTCACTTGCTCGACGACTTCAATTAGTATGGACCCCTGATTTCCGCGAAATATGTTTGCAGCACTTTGTTTAAGTGCCTTATATGTAGAGACATGAACTTTTCGCGAAAAGAATTTTGCCCCACTTTGTTCCAGTACCTTATGTGCATGTCTGCAGTTCTGCTTCATAGATATTGGCTGCGTGCCTTTGAACTGTGACGTTTCTCATTTGACTGTACCAATCACAATAAGGTTACTGTAACACCACACGTCTGTGATTTGCGTGTAAAACCCCACGACACACGA
>PNEQ01120338.1:40098-70632 GCA_003012365.1 Medauroidea extradentata | reverse complement strand
CACATATTCAACTCTGTTTCGTGGTTATTGGCAGGGTATCTTTGTGGAGAGGCGGCCCTCATTTATATGTAACAACCAGAACAAGCTAACTGCGACACCACATTAACATTCGATCATTGGCCACGAAGCAGAACTGCAGGTATTCACGTAAGGGATTGAAACAAAGTGAGGCAAAAATATATTCGCGAAAATAAAAGGCCCCTATCAATTATTAGCATACAATGTCGGGGCTTGCAGCGGGGAAACGTTTTTGGCCAAGACTGGTCTTTTGCAAGTAAAGTAGTCAAATACGTAAATGACATCACATAAAGATAGAGACCTGAAAAATTCGCGTTTTTCATTTGGACACAAGATAAAATTCCATCAACTGTAAGTTTGCGTCACTTTCGCAATCGACCTCCGACTTAGTTAACACCTCCTGGAAATCTCTGAGCCAATAATGGAAATGTAACTAATACAGATCTATATCACTTTAACAGCAAGCCGCTAATGAGCTTCTGTTGTCTGCTTCAGTTCACTAATATTCTTGAAGGCTAGCCTACAGGTCACTGAATCAGCGAAATTTTGCTGTCTCTACATAAAGGTCGATGGCGAATGACATCAGTCTAGAGCCAGTGATTTTTGGTGAAAAGAATTCTGCAACAACTTGTTTCAATGCCTTACGTGCACACCTGCAACTCTAGCAGAATATAGTAGGGCAGAGGCATCGCTCATTTGACTGCACCAACCGTTACCGCGACACCACACAACCGTGATTTGCGGGTAGGACCCCGAGACGCCGAAAGTGAAAAACTTCCAATCACTGACCATGAAGCAGAGAAACAGGTGTCCACATAAGGCATTGAAACATTGCTGCAAAATTCTTTTCACCAAAAAATCACTGGCTCTAGCCATCACGTATTGTATTCGAGGCTGAACATGCTAAAAACGTCTAGTCGGTTTCCGACTAACAATGCGAATTTCGCCGTTCTCTATGTAGGGTAAGGCTACCCTACTTCGTGACACTAATGCTGTGAAATTCAGTACCAGAAATATGTTACACATTTTAATTGTGATCTTATACGTGTTACTTGTATCACTTATTGCCGAAACTACACATGCTACTCTCTGTAGGTAACCTAGCGAACTCTGTGTACATAGCCTTCCCAGTTTTGTGAAGCCTGCGACATGGTTCATATCTAGAGATAGGACATTTTGCGAAAAGATTTTTGCAGCACTTTGTTTCAGTGCTTTACGTGCGCACCTGCATCTCTGCTACGTGTTCAGTGATTGGATGCCGTAACACCCAGCGTGTGGAGGTTAAACCCGCAAATCACAGACGTGATGTGTCGCAGATATCCGTGTACTGATTGGCACAGTCAAATGAATAACGACTCTGTACAAAAACACTCTGTCAATAGCCAGGAACAGAGACCGGAAAAATTCGCGGATTCGCTGACCTGTAGGCAAGTCTTCAAAAATATATTTGCACTCCACGCGTACGGCAGCTGTTTATTAGCTGCTCGCTGACACAGTGAAATGGGCCTGTATTCATTTACAGTTTTATTAATGGCTCAGCTACTTCCAGGAAGTATCGAGTAAGTCAACGGCCAATTGAATTGTGAACGTGATACAGAGCTATAGTTGCTGGAATTCTAGCTTGCGCATAGAAGAAAACGGAAAATGTTCAGGTCTCTAGCCATGAAGTTGAGTTGCAAGTGTGCACGTAAGGCATTAAAACAAAGTGGGGAAAATTTTTTCACCAAAAATTCCCGTCCCCATTCAAAACGATATTAAGGAATGTGGTCGGTTTACTATATAGGTGAACTGCTGTTCAGATAGTAACTAGGCGAGAGCTCCTTTCCTCCGGGCACAGACGCACGTCGCCGGTGCACGAAGCACGCGGGCCGTCAAGAGACTCTTGAGGACGGTTTTCGCTTGTCCTGTCCCCCGCGGCGGGCTGCTTGTCGTCGGCGAAGGAGGCAGGGGGAGGCGGCTGCGTGCCACATCGCATGCAGGCTCTTCCGTGTCTGCAGAAGTAGGCGAGCGAGGAGAGGAAAGTGAGGGCCAGGCCCACGACGACGGCGGCACCCTCGTCAGACAGAGGTCCCTGGAAGAGCCGCTCTCCAGCCCGGCGACATGCACGTCTGCACTAGTGTCTAAACCAAGGCCGTAATACGGCGCGCACAGTGGGGCCAAATCACCAAAACGTGGCCAAAAGTCTCAAAATTAATTTCAGATTAGAAAAATTTTAGATGGCTTATTGCAAACACAAATGTTGAGTGCAAACTAAATCACCTTGATGTATTAATAAATTTTTCAGAATTCGCACTTAAAGTAGACTGTCTGTCCATGTATACAGTTAATTTGTCGCTGAGAAAGAAGGGTGGTTACATTTTATATACGACTCAATTTATTATTTCCACTAGATGTACTTTATCTTCACGCTTTTCTTTTCGCATAATTAACTCCAAAACTTTTATCGTAATAGATATAATTATATTTGTGCACATATTTCAAACTCGATGTATTTTTGGAATTCTGCAGGCTTTCGCGGCCGTTGTCGAATTGACTGGCTAGGCTTCCGGGCTGGAGCCGCGTCTTCGTGGTTGCAGGAACCGACGTTTCGCCGTACATTTCAGCAGGCATCATCAGGGTCTCACTGTAGACTGAAGGCCAGGAGTATGTATTTTCTGAGCATTTGGTGAACTGGACAAGACCTACAAAAAATTCCTCGCGATATCCCGCGTTCTTTCCTTCAAAAACGTAAAATATACTTCTTTGGCTACGTACTGGCCGAAAAATTACGTGTTTCTTCTTGATCTTTTACGAGATAGCCCAGATGTAGTAAAGAACTGCGCGCTCCTGACTGTGCTACGCGAGACGCGTATGTATTTGTTGCATGTAGCATCAGTATAGCTGTTAAAGTGTTATGTTTTGTCGTCTAGTTTGTGGATTACGATGTCATTTACTGGTATATAGAATGTCTCTGGCGTTCAAAACCCCACGCCCCGAAATATAAAGGACGAAAATATTTTCACTATTTAAAAATCTTGATATTACTGCTTCTGTTATATTCAATATTGATCAATAAAACTGATTTAAAAGTACCATTTTCACAGTAGAGGGTTGACAAAGAATTCAATTAACTGTGAAAAACAGTTTGGGATATAATGATGATTTTAATAAACGCGCTTGCCCGTAAGATATGTCAGAAAGTGATTGGAGCACTATGAAAGCAACATATTGCATAACATTTTGTTGCTGTCAAGAAGAGGCGGGATAATGACTGCAGGATTGAAGCAACTTATTTCAAGAAATATCTCACCTGGCTTGATACACCTATAACATTTGTAACTCCGGACAACACAAACTACAAGGACGCGGCTGTACGAAGGACACTGCGCCTGCGCCAACACTCCACACCCCCGCGCAGACAGGAGTTGCAGCGCCGCATATTGTTTTTAAGGATGTTCAAGTGGGAAAAACTTACAATTTATTATTTGTATGAAACAGTGTTAGTTTTATAGACGTTACTTGGGAGTACATTTCCCTGTTACGAAAAAAATTTAGCGTTACCAGTTTTCCCATAACGGTATTTTAAAGTAAAAATTTGTATATTTTTACTTCTAACAATTCTTGAAAACTAATACACATAATCAAATGAAATACTTAACATAGTAGCTACATGTCCCGAACTTGACGTATATAAGAAGAGGATGTCGCCCTGACATCCAGCTCAAGGCGACCTCCAGCTCAGTGCGACTGAATATAAGCGTCTCCCGAGGTACTTCACATTCAGAGGAGCCCCGGTTATCGCACAACTTGTCTGGTTGATTGTATACTTGAAGACTTGTAACAATTCTCATTATACGTGTCAAATTTCAACTTCAACACTCTGAGTTTTAACTCGTAAGGCCTCGCTCTTTAGTTTTGCAGAGGTTTCAAAAATTATTTTTTAACGCAAATTAATACATATATCAAAAATTCATTCTTACAGAATTAAGACTTATATATCATAGTTTGTATCTGAATTTTTATGTTGCAATACACCAAACCAATTTTTGGATTTTTGCCCCTGAAGTACTGTATCACATATTTTGTGGTCAAAATAAGCCAAAATCAAGCAAAATAATTTTTTCATAGCAAACGGTACATTAATAAAAAAAAAACCCCGCTCTGGAAAAATTTTGTATCGTATGACTGTAAACAGTCTCAAATATTTTTTCAAAGCATTTGGTTAAAAAAATAGTCGACTTATTTGTAGAGCCACGATTTTGTCGCGAAAAGATTTTTGCAACATTTGGTTTCAGTGTCTCGCGTGTACCGCGACAGCTCTGCTCACGGCTATTGGCAGCGTGTCTTTGCTCAGACACGTCCCTCATTTGACTGCACCAATAACAATGAGGCTACTGTGACGTAATGCGTCTGTGATTTGTCAGCGGAACCTCAAGTCATGTGACAGTTAAAACATCCAATCACTGACCATGAAATAGAGTTGCGGATGTCAACATAAGGCATTGAAACCAAATGGTGCAAAAATCTTTTCACCATAAAATCGTGGCTCTACTTATTTGTAATTGTTTGAAATAAATGAAAGTGCGATCCTGCCCTACGTGCCTAGTAGTCTCCGCTCGGCCGTCATGCTCCCGCAGTTTACCTGTGGGATACGACACTGTGTCGTACTTACCACTTCCACATTTCGCGCACAATACGTTCACCCAAGCGGCTACCTTAATGCTCTCACTGTCGACGAGGCGTTTACCATTTGATGCCAGCGCTCAGAAATGATACTTGCCAAGAAAACATGTGAACCAACGCCCGCCGGTATGACCTTCTGTCGAGAAGCGTTCTATTCGAGCATTAGCATCAGCATGCGTTCAAGCCAGCAAGTACAGTACCTGTTGCAAGACGGTGGCACAACAGGGCAACTGCAATGAAAAAATAAGTACCGTAAGCGGGGGTGACTTTGGACACGTGGGGTGACTTTAGGACTTTACAAAAAATATTTTTCTCAGTTATGGTAGCCCTTTATAAAGAAATTGGCTTGCGGTAAATTCCAAATAATAAATTACGACATGACATTGAATTAATATTTATCCATAGTTGAAAATGACGAAAAATAAAAACAGCATAAAAGTGGCCCAAAGTCAACCCCGCTTACGGTAATTTTGTACTCACAGTACTTCTGTTAACATAAAGACAGCAGTCATGTTTGGTTGTCGGTAATAACTGGGCTGTTCCTACAATAATGTGTTCTGTCCAGTTACAAGTAGGTTTTGTGAAAAAAAAAAAAAAAAAAAAAAAAAAAGATGCTCTTTACTTCTTCTACAGAAGAGATAGGAATAATTCTGATTGTTTTGTGATCGATTACTACGTAAAGGTGACTGTATTTTAATGGTTAATTAGTTATTTAATGTTTGTCGTGTATGTGCTGTCATCTATGGCAGTACTGCCAAGTAATACAGTGGACCGCCTAGAGAAAAGCAAACTTCAATGTTTAGCACATTTCTTCGAGTAAGTTAAGTTGTTTTGTCTATGGAATTGATACACAGGTCAATAAAGTGTGTAAACAACAAGATTGGTGAAACTAAAACTTAAATTTCTTTTGTGAAATTAATACAGTCAAAAACACCGATAGTATCGAAAACCAAACTGAACAATTGTCTCTATTTTAACTTAAGTATGTTACATTTCTTTCAGCGAGGGTGGCAATTAACATATGGCAGGCAACACATACTGAGCCTTATCGCCCGAACCAATCACGAGTTGTAAATAATAATCAATACTGCGAGTTCAGCCCCAAACAGTGTTCACATGGATGGCTAGGGTATAGGTAAGGCAAGCAGCTCTAACCAGTATACACGCCTGTCACCCAACCGGCCCGGAGAATGGATGAGGTTAGACGAGATACGTGTGATGCAGAGGCAGAAAGCACAGGCGGTATTACGGAAGATGTCCACATGCCGGCCAACGGTGACGGTTTACGTTCCTCACTTGCTATAATCGAGGCTACCTTGCCTGAAATAGAACCTTAGATCGCAATAATTGGAAGCAAGATGTCTGGCCACTATACCATCGTGGACTCTGACAAGTATCTTAATGCGTTACATAAAATGAGCATATACACTGCGTGCCAGCTTAGACGGCGAGTGGCTGCTACTGAGTGAAGGGCACATTCAAGGAATTCAAGCAGCAGACCGCTGCAAAAACACCTAGTAGCCTATAAATACCGGAATGAAATCGATTTATGTAAATTATCCATTAAAATTTAAAACAGTAGTAATATTATATGCAACACATTCCAGCTCGTTACCCGCCAACTTACATGGCGTGTGCTGTACACAGAACATACGGTAACGCTGTTACTGGTAAATGTCATATTTTAGTTAGTATCCCAACTTGAATCAGTCGAATTTTCACCGTTGCAATCAGTTGCAAGGTTTTTTTACTGTCGAATCCGTTGTTTTGTCAATGTCGGCTGATGAAAAAGTGAGAAAACAACAGATTGGGGTAACATATTAAATTACTAGATATATGTCACTAATATATCAGTACAAATTCTGCTAATCTATCCGCAAATTGAAATCTACAGTTCAAATCTGTAACTAAAATGTCATACCAACAATTTCACAGGACCTCAGTCTACATGTAATAAATAACGTACCACAGTTTTCACAGCAAGCACGCTACTAATTTTATTTATTCGTTGTTTAAAGTGAATTATGTATTTTTATAAGTTACACCTAAATTTGCATTAATATTTACAGTATACCAACATAGAAATAATAAGTATTCTTGTTGTACGACTGTTGTGGACAGTTCAGTTTTAGTAATGTTTAGTTTCGCTCTGTTGCTCACTGAGTCACTATGAAGTTATGTTGGTTTGAATAATTCATACTTTAGTACTAACAGCAATATACTATTTACAAAGAGAACACACATAAGTGGTAAAAATAGAAATTATTTAGATGAAAACTTAATAGAGTGGTCTCTCGTTGGGTTAGTGGTTGGATAGTGGACTGAAGTGCGGAAAGTCGGGAGTTCGAATACCACACCAGTACGGTAGTTTAACTTTGGTGCATGCTTTTATTAAGCTTATGGCGTGATTAAAAAAAAACATCATTACATTTAAAGTAAAATTTCGCATTTTTCTACATATAAGTAAAAAAAATCCTTACTTTTCAAATCAGTGAAAATCTCATATCCAGGCAGTGAGTTTATTTCGTTAATGCAATTTGTAGTTTGTTCCACTAATTCCCGAATAAGCAGTTTCAACAATTTCAATCTGTTGAAAGTTACTGGAAAACTGTGAATATATACTGTTTCGAGTTTAGAGTGTACTTTCAACCTTTCGTAATGATAAAGTATTTTTATAATTAGGCTATTATATCTCAGCTGAGTGACGTTTTCAGTATTTTAAATAAATTACTAGATATATTTATATACGTCTTTCTTGGAACGGTACACTGGGAAACTTTCTGTGAATGTAGACATTTCGTAAACCATAAACAGAATCTGATCACTACGCGGTCATCATCTCTGCTGACGTTATGACTGTGAAAAAGTTTTCATCACGAGAGAACCAAACGTGATGTTAGTTTTACATTTTCTGCCAAACAAATTCGATCACAATACAGAGCAATATAATCTCATTCAAATAACCATTTGACATTTAGGTTGAACTCTCGGAAGTGAATCTAGTCTCCAAGTGTGTGTACTTACAAACTGATACTTCCTAAACAGTAATGGAAAAGTTTCTCCCGTACACAGTATGGGACACTTAAAACACACCTCAGCTTGAGAGGAAGTTGAGCGTTGTTGCTATGTAAGTTTTAATATCAGTACACGTTTTACTGTTTCCTAAAAATATATTGGAGCGCTAGTCTTGATGTATGGGAAACAATTTTTCTATAACTACTTTCTTAACACTCCTATTCGTCAGTGAGTGGATTTACATATAATTGTTTAAATTGTAGTTTGTTTCGCAAACGTTTTGCTGTGGAGTTTTGTGTTAGACTTTCTTGGTTACCAGAACATATAAATATAATTAATGGTCGAAAAGTCGGAGTTTAATACTCGGCCCATTTCCTGCAATACGTTAACATTAAAATGTCCTTTTTCGTGACCTCTCAGAATGCCCCTGCCAACCACATACATCATGGGAGAAACCAGTAGGAAATTTTGTTGCATCAGCGCTTGTCGGTTGCGTGTTGTCTAGGTTCAACTGCCGATCGAAAACGGTCGATGTTATCAGGCTACCATCGTTTACTAACAGCGTGTTGGTTATTTCTGCTGATCTGGAGTGGCCGGGAGAGAGCTTTTATACCGACGCTAGTAGTTTCAATATCCACACACTTGCTGTTGTGTTACTTCAAATTTCGTTTATGACAACACTCAAATGTCATGGGTTTGAATATCACTTGGAACAAAGTGGTTTATAGTTTTAGCTATCACAGTGGACTACGCTGATGACTTTGGCCAATACTAACACTGTTTTCAAAATAAATGTAACAGATGTTTCCAAATCCTAATTCAGCGTGGATTCTGAAATGATACAAGCTCTAAGATGTTATTTATAGCATCTTCCACGCTTGACTCTTTGTATTGTACAAAATAAAAATACTTATCTAGGTATAGTTATAACATCTGTGCGGCCATTTTATTTCATTTCATTACGTTGTATCTGAAAACAAAAATTTCATACGATGAACGTATAGTGCACATAAAAGTGCCACAACTTAAAAAAAAATTATCAAGTGCAAGTGAAAATTCTCTCAAACCAATTTCGGTAACAAATGTTTCTGAAAATTAGATTTTATCCTACATTTCTAACAGGGAAGATTGCAACTACTCTCTGAATATCATACGTTTAATACATTTATGTCAGGATATATTTAATCTGCTCTTATAATATCACATACAGAAGATGGTGGTATACAGTGAACGTCTAAAAACAAAGAAAATAAAGAGTCTAGCATGAATGTGTCCCAGAAGCCGGCACTGCAACCATGGAAATTTTCTTTGTATGAATTCATATTACGCAGTGGGTTACACAGCTTACGTAATTTCATAGATAATTTCTATAATCCCATTAAAGAAACTACGTTTCTTTGACATTTAATCTAATCCCGTAAATCTGTCCTACATCATGGTAGTATTTCAAGGACAAGTGGTTATTTTGACAGACACTGTTATCTCCCACCAGTCAAACTGGCTCTGCGGCCTGAAATTTCGGGTGAAAGAAAAAGCGAACGCTTCCACTTTAAAACAACGAGTTCAGTGACCTTGGCGACACAAGTTAAAATCCGCCTGCGTTCTACCCGTCGAGTTTTATGTGCGGATGAATTTAAATTAACGTCAGGCGAGCAACTGCAAACCACTCATTTCGAATCATTACGGCGGTCCGACGGCGATCTCAAAGCGAAGCTGCAAGCGTCTCTTCCAGTCCTCTTTTTTCTACGAGAATCGTGAGTCTTGAATAAACGACGGAACGTGAAGCGGCTGTTCTTTCCTAACAAATCAAAAGCTCTGAAACAGCATGCGGATAAAACACAAGTGGAATCCACACTTCAAAAGATACCATGAGAAAAACTTAGTTAGTGTAAGCGGGATTTACGTCTCGTCGACACCGAGGTAATAACTGACGGTTGAAGACAACTTTACACAAGGACAGAAACTAAGAAAACAATTGACAATGACTATAAATGATGGTTTATCGCGTAAAAACTTGACTGTTTGCTGGGTTTCAACGCACGTTTTGCTTATGAAAAGATTACTGGCTTTCGCTTGTACGCAGAGCTGTTGCTCTGTTTGACTGAGCCAATAAGAATCCCGCTATTGTAATATTTGATGCGTATTATTGTTCTGCAGACAGCTACGTCGTGTCGTGTCAGTGTTTTCAAGGCTATGTTGGCCCAAAAATTTTCGCGATGTACCATCATCTCTAACAATGACATTTGTTAAGGAACCATTCTCATAATTGTGCGTAGAGTGATTTCGGGAAACTATGGAAAGCCTATAACTAGAGACATGCAAAATTCGCGTTATCACTTGGTAGCAGACTAAACTTCACTTTCCTATATATAACAGAGCATAATCTGCGATTCAACTGGCCACGAACTTTAATGTGTTGTCATTTACGTGTGTTACGTCTTTGCGTAGATTGGCCTCTCTACCGTGTAAGCATTCTCCGCGGCAAGTCACGACAATATCAGCCAGCGGGAGACGTAGAACGAGCCTATAGTCACTTGGAGTCTAGTCAACTGTCAGAAAATAACGCGAAATTTGCATGTCCCTACCTATAACTAATGATGGCCGGAGTCCAGAATCGAACCCGAGTACTCCCGAATGCGATTCCAGCGTGTTACCATTGCGCCACCTCACTCAGTATGAAAAAAAAATGTAAAGACGTACTACAATATTTGTTACTCAATACCGCAAAGATATAGAAGACATCTCGATCACTTAGATGCTCGGTTGCGTATACTTAGATTAGACAATCTATATTTGTTTTTACATGTCGTTACTAATCCGGATTTTAATGAAATGCCCGAGTTGGGTTGTTCGTATTAAGGTCGCGGCTACCACAATTTCCATCACCATTTTTTATATATTTTTATTTGTACCACATATTTTTTTCTTATTTTAGACACTAGATGTGACTAAATTTGGATCTTATGAAATTTGTTTATCTCTCATAGTTTTCGCGTAATGGCTTGTTAAAGTCATATTTTGTATTTTTCCGTTTTAAGAACTACACAAAAACCAACTGATATACCAAACTAAAAAAAAATCACAGTGGATAAAGACATTGTAGGCTACAATATCATGCTCATAAAAATAAAAAATAAAAATTATTTGTATTTTTAAAAAATGCTGAAACTGAAAATAAGAATTTAAAAAATTCAATATTTTTTTTAAAGTACGAATAATTGTTATTCTTTATTTTAATGGACATGACATTGTAGCCTGCAATGTCTTTATCAACTGTGATTTTTTTGAGTTTGGTATATCAGTTGGTTTTAGTGTAGTCGTTAAAACGGAAACACGCAAAATATGACTTTAACAAGCCATTACGCGAAAACTATTAGAGATAAACAAATTTCACATGAGCCAAAGTTTGTCACATTCTCTGCCTAAAATAAAAAAAATATCTGGTACAAATAAAAAATTAAAAAATGGTGATGAAAATTGCGACAGCCGCGCCCTTAAAGGGCGTCGCCAACCAGACGTTTCAAATGCGTTGTAGTGTGTTCATTTTACGAAACAATTTCGTGTGTGCCTTTTGTGTTAAAGAATTAAAAGAAAACACACTTTAGACAAGGACGAAATGTCATTTTTCAGACACCATGATCATTAAAAAAACTAGTTCTAAGCCATCCATCATAAAAACCGAATTTTCAGACTGCCGTACTAATGTACCAACCGAATGTTTGTGGAACTCAGATAGAAGCGTGCACTGAATTTAGCTACAGACTTTCTTACCAATCAATTTAAATGTTCGTCGCTTATCGTCCTATAGTAAAAATGGATCGGAGGGTATCTTGCACACTAGTTCAGCGTTTGGTCTGTTGTTGCAATGCGACATTAGATGAGCGCTTCAAGATCGTCCTTACCGCTCCGTCATTTCTGAGCCTCTAACAAGCAGATAGGCTGCGTCCTTAAGGAACTGCGACTATAGTTTTATTCTTTGCAAAAATGCGGATACAAACTCAATGGTACCGCCCACAATATAACAGGCCAAGAGCGAATCTAGGCTATAATATAAAAATGTGAGTCCGATATGTTAGTGTAACCAAGCACGCTCGATAGTAATACGGGAACTATCTATTCGTATTCAGCGGCTATGTAGTAAACACATTTCAGAAACAACTATTGCTCAGAGTAGTTGACTGTAGAGAGGAAAAGTTACACATTTAAGAGAAGTTTATCAGAATGGGCAAGTTATTTAACAAGCATTAGCGTGTGTCACACTTTCTCGTAACTGATCAGATGTTTTTAAACATGATTTCACAAGTTGAACAAAAATTAATTTCCACGTTAGTATGTTTTTAACTTTTCGACTTTACCGAGTTATGATAAATATAGCAAATTTAGTAAAAATCTAAGCGGATAATAGAGCTATTCAATACAGTAAATAGTCTTTCAAACATTATTTTAGGCTCTTCTTGTGCGCGAGTGTAGCACGACTTTGCACAAAAAACACTCTGTCAATAGCCATGAAGTTGAGCTGCAAGTGTGCACGTAAGGCACTGAAACAAAGTGGGGTAGAAATATTTTCACCAAAAATTCCCGTCCCTACAAATATCTTACATAATCGAAAGCTCACGCCTTCAATTTAAGGTGAGGATGAAGCGCGACCTAACGTAAAGGTCAATGCAACGGGAGTACTCTCAGAAAACTCACGTTCTCCGGGTAACATGGCCAGAAAACGAGCTCGAATCGCTTTGGAGTAGAGAGCGGTTCAACTTCTAAATGCATGACAACTCTACTTGTAAATATTAATTATTTTTCAGATGGAGTGGAAAATTTCGTATAAAAAACAGAGCCGAACGATTGAAGTCGTATTAGTGAATCAACACTACTGAGATATTAAAAACATAATTAATACTTCGTACTTGCGACAGGGCTGTAAAGTCATTATCTGCGTGGTTTGAAAGGAACGTGCTGTTTGAGGTGGATGCAAATTTCATGTTACATTTTGTCATCTAAGTGACGACCCTTGAAAAGCTACCTCAAAGGCGGCAGTCAGCTATTTCTACAACAAAATATGAGGATGTTCGGAACAGTGAAAGTTTACGTTGTTATAAATACGAATAACTTAACCAAATTGTATTTGCAGCGTTACAACTAATTTCCAAAATATTTTCTGTAAAAGTATGTAACAATAAAAATAAATAATTGTGTATTACGTGTCCACACCAGGAGGCCGCGCTGATGAGTGACAGCGCAAGTTTCAAGTTTCCAAAGCTATATTTAATTGACGCGCGGAACTTGGAGCGTTCGTTCTTCATAATGTGTCCGATTCCATTAGTGATCTATTTGTAAGAGTAGTCGAAAAATGTTATTTATCTGTGGCCAGGGATCCATACATCAATATACAAGTAGTAAAATGGAAGGGGGCTAGACAAATGTAGCATGTACAACAAACCACTCCCAGTAATATATTCTCATCTTCACATATACATTCTTGCAAATATAGCATATTGCTTATTATAGATCACAGTAATACGGGAACATTGTTGGAGCTTAGTTGACCAATATGTTGTGTAGATATCCCAAAAACTCTTATACCAGGAGACATGTAAAATGGCTAACGCGTAACCACGAAATCGAGGTCAACCATTAAAACAAATTTTATATGTAATGGAAATAAAGGCATCTGAAGCAGGTCCTGGTTATTTGATTTTGCACTTGATCCTTCCTGCCTCTGTCTTACTACCAGCACACACGTATTACATTAGCTTGCTGCGCGCTTATTGTATACCAACAACACGATGCTGCTTCATGCGCAAACAGAGTTATAGTCTGTGTCATGTAAGTGTTCCGTATTTTGACAGTTCACTTCTGAGAAACGTGTCTGTACACAGGCTTGCGGAGACCGTGCTTTTCCAGGAAGACAGGTAGGTTTTAAGCTCCAAACAATGATACTGTCGAGCACATTTCTCAGAAGAGAAATGTCAAAATACGGACAAGTTATATGAAACAGACTTTAGCATTGAGTTTACTTCGAAAGCGATTATGTACGTCCAAGCTACTTTCGCGCTCACGAGCTTTGAAGAAAAGATGAAGCAAATAACTAAAGCAAATTTGCGCAGCTGTGTGAGGCCGCGCAAAGTCGAGACATCTGTGCTTCACTCGCATAATTGTGTTCGGTAATAAAGTTAAACACTCGCTGTAGAACATGATCGCCGAATGATTATACAATACATTAAACCGGCAAAAATTTTTTAACTTTGTCGAAAATTACTTTCATTATATTTTCACATGTCCTGAAATAACAGATGCTGGGCCACAACCTAAGTCGATTGTTTGTGTACAAGCCATCCAGTGTGTAGAATTTTAGATGTGTGCCTACATTTATCGCCGTTGTTAACAGAACAACTTGTACAAGAATTTCGTTGAAATTGCAATCCAATTCAGAAAAAAAAAGCGTCTGTATTTTTATTTCATTCGAACCCTTGAAAGACGATTTACTCATTCCTTACTGTTAAAGACTGAAAACTGTGAAGGTAAATCGACTATGAAACTTGTAATTGACTAAGAATAAGCTACAATGTCTGTATTTGGTTCAAATTGTTTCTTTAATTAATTAAGATGGCGGCACAAGTGAAAGCCACGCCAGCGGCCGGCGATATTACATCGCTCTATTAGGAAAATGTTGCGACAGAAACATGTTGCTACCGGATAGTATCGTGCGTGATGCGTCGCGCTATTAAAATTCTTCAAGCGAAAGGTAGTTTTACGTGATACGGCTTTAAAATTTGTCAGGCATTACCACTAGCATATTTGTACAAATATTACATGGGGTATTTTGTTGTGTAGCATAGGAAAACAAGGCAGCATAATTTGATGAGAGCATTAGTAATTATTTGTTACAAATATCGTGAACCTATGATTTTGTAACATTTTGCCGCAGCTATAATTTGTTAGCAATATTACTAGAGACATAAAACGTGCCTATTTGAAAGAAAGCATTTCTTTCCTCTGATTTATTGTGCACGAGGCACTAAAAATGTGTATAGAACCAGGCTGGAATATCACAACATTTAATAACATAAGAAATATGAAAACAAACATTTTCTCCCGCGAGTCATTCAGCTTCATCGTTCGATAATACCTAACATAACGAAAGGCACAGAACTTCGTGAAGCCTCTACTAGAGCCTGATGTAACGTGATCATAATCCACTATACAGTGCGGGTACCGGTATGCGAGATTTGTTTCTGGGCAGTTTCAATGTACGTATGTGCTACTCAGATGTAACCAAACCAAGCACTCGCATATGGCAAGTGGGGTGTTGTGGTTGTGAGACACATGTCATATCCCCCCCCCCTCCGTTTCCGATATTCCTGCTTCTTCGCCAGATTGTTGTTGTGACACACAGGTGCCTCCCTCCCCTTTTAACACGGTACCAGACATTCCTGTCATCTTCGCCATACACTACAAGCGATCATTTGCTCTCCAGTTCATTCATATTTGAGGTTCTTCAAGTAGTTCCAACTTCTGCCACTCAACTGGGACTGCGGCACCTTCCCATAAAGATTATGAAAATTTGTGTTTTTCCATAATTAGAGGCTTAGTTTGATTGCTATTGATAATGTTATTAATTTACGATAAATAAGAGTGCGATATCTTAATTCGTATGTAAAAACGTTTGTCTCCGACACAGGTTTCAGATTTAAAATCAAAATATCCTAATCTTACGTCCAAATTTTTAGTGTAATTTATTTTAATCAAATTACCTTTTTAATGAATTTCTAACATGTTTTATGAGTATTGTGCAACCATCAGTCATAGAAAATATATTTAAAAATATGTTTGTTGAAGTATTTTTTTTTGTAATATCTTTGTAATGCATCTGGACTGGACATCCACTGGCTCTTAGGTCAGATATCCAAAATTGCATTGTTTATTCATTTATTTATACTAAAAATAACTATGATGCTGAGGTTTATTTTAAACAATAATAAACTACATACATTCCTCTTTTATATAAAACTTGAATCAATTATTTCGGACTATTCTAGCTGTTCCTGGAGCAATTTTTATGGAGCTATGCACTTACTGTATTAATGGTTGCAGAACTATAAGGAAATGGACTTTACTTTAACCTTAAAGTATATTTTCTCTCCACCAAAAATGAGTGTTTTTGTGATTATTTAAGGTATGAAAATCTTGGCGCATAATAATTTAAAAGGTATAGGTTTGTAAATTCACTCCTATCTTAAATATTACGTCATAAAATGATAGTGGCTAGGGGAAAGCGTGATGCGCGTACTGTTTCGTCCTAACCACTTCCGCACTTCTAGGTTTCGAACACGCAAAATACGTCCGTCCAGGTGGCAACCTTAATAGCAGCCAAATAAGACCGGCAAAGAGAAAATAACTAAGATGTCCTAATAAAAAATACCTGGCATCCGCCTCATTATCTTGACCGAACATAGCTCAATGAAGGATGGCGCCAGAAGGGGGGGAGGAGGAAAAGGCCTGACATCAACCAGTAAAACTTGGCCATGACGTATACGATTCAGACACACGAGTCATCCTGACACGAACAGACGTTCTTGCGTTTCAGAAACTGTGTCAAGACTGCGAACTGTGGTTACGGGAGGAGGGTGGGGGCATATACTTGCTACTGTGATGAGGCCATTAGGCCATTTCTAACACTGTTGTGAAAGTGCCACCGGACGCGTGTTCTCATGCCAGAATCTCGCAATCGTGAAGTTCTGGGTTCGATTATGACCTGCCGGACTTGAGATAGTTCGTCTATGTGGATTTTATTCCTACCCATTCTGGATAATAGGACATTTTCTTATTCTATATCTTCTCACTTTTATACTCACAGAGTCAATACCCTGGCATTCACGTAATGAGTTTAACTAGAAACAGTATTACTAGTCTTATTACTCTAGTTCTTTAAGATGTAATGGTGCATCAATTAAAGCCCAAGAAGTGTGTTGAAACTCGCTGGCATAAGAATTCCGAAACAAGTAATAATGTAACATATAAATATCCTTGAAATATTTTTAAAGTAGTGCGACTCATTATCTTACGTCGGGATTGGAGTTATAAATTGTAAAATAACGGCGTTATAAATAATTTACTAGAAGCGTATCACTCTAATACGTTTGCTCGTAAGTTGGTAAAAACTGTTTTCTGTGTTTTTTTTTTTTTTTTTTTTGTATGATGACTTTTAGATACCTGGTAGCTTTAATAACGTTTTTAACATTAGTTTAATTTCTACGAAATCTTAATTCACACATACGTTAAAAGGAACTTCGCTCATTGCGGATTGTATTAAATATACATATAACCTTATATAAAATATTAAAATATATAATGTTTCTCCACCAATTTCCACCAGACTATCCCAACTCTCACATCTTGCTTCCACAGAATTAAATTATTTATTTAGTAGTATGTATAATGAATGTACATTTAGTGTTACTATGAACCGAAAAATATGTGGACTGCAAACTGCAACTGAGCAAAATTTAAGAGGCGCAACTCAAACCGTCTATTAATTTGTTGTTTTTCATTTATAAAGACTTTCGCTATGTAATGGATGAACTTAAGCATTTATTAAAAGTAGCGTCGTCAGGAATAGAATCGTTTAAACAGCACGTTAATTCATTTATTATGCAACAAAAACACGGTAAAACGTTAGTATAGTGTTTTTCAGAAAAGTAACTTTTTGGACCTTGTTGATACACACAGTGCCTTGCCAGATAGTCGGGGGAACGTGATCCATCGCTTTAACCATATGTACTTAATACGTCCTGAAAGATAAGAGTTTTTTTAACTACTAACAGTACGAACAACCAAAACTAGATCGCAGAAACCATTCTTCGATTGTGTAAGGATATCTTTACGTATTAATAATTTCGAACACCTGCCTTTTTTATATTACCGTAAATTGATCGCCCAAACCATAGTTCGATATGTTAAAATATCCACGGTTATATATAGTCATTTCTCTCTCTCTCTCTCTCTCTCTCACACACACACATAGGATGTTTGGAAATTATAGGTACAAATGAAAGGGATGCGTCAAAGACGATGAAACAAGCAAATAATGCTAATAAACACAGTTCCGGAAACCAACGGTTTTCCTAATATGATACATTACATGTTACGACAGGAACGCTGTTATGCCAGTGTTCCCGAGGATCAAAACGTCAAAATGATGCACATGTGGACGAAGACATTACAACAAGTGTTCGAAATGGACGCCGTTCATGTGACGGCAGGCTTCAACACGTCTTCGCATCGATGTCCGCACACGTTCTAAAATTCCAGGTGTGTTCCGAATGCCGTGGCAACCATCCACAATGCGTTCGTGTAGTTCGTGGACACTATCAATAGGGCTGGAACACACCAAAGCTTTTAAATATCTCCACAAAAAAAAAATCCAATGGGTTCAAGTCAGGGGACCTGGGAGGCCATGGTATTGGCAAGCCACGACTGACACACAAGTTGTTGAACATACGTGCGACGTGTTCTCGAACAGCCACATGTAAATTTACCGGAGCACCATCATGCATGTACCACATACGCATCGTGTCACCAAGAGGCACATCATACAAACTGTCGAGTAGCTCGTGCTGCAGGAAATGAAGGTACGCACGACCAGTAAGTTGGCCAGGTAGGACATGTGGCCCTAACAACCGATCACCAACGACACCAGCTCAAACATTCATGGATCTTCGCTGATGTGCCGTCTCAATGATAGCATGCGGGTGCTCATAAGCCCATACGTGTGTGTTGTGGATGTTCATGATACCATTTTGGGTGAAGCATGCTTCGTCTGTAAATAAAACGCGTAAGAGGAACTGTGGATCTCGCCCACATTCTGCCAGGAGTCATTGGCAACCCGGGCTGGAAAGTCTGGTGCGGCCAATGCTTGCGCACGTTGTACATGATATGGGTACAATTGTCCCTCATGTAATACCCGCCATATGAGGTCTGGCGAAACACCTTCTGCTGCAGCAACTCGTCTGGTACTTGTGCCCGACATTGCATCCATCTGTTGTAACACAAGCTCCTCCATTTTCGGTGTCGAAGCTGTTCTTGGTCTGCCTGCATGTCGCATGTTGGGTTTAAATGATCCTGTCTCGCGCAGGCACTGGTGTGCCCTTGTGAACACTCTGCTGTCCGACTGTCTTCTCTGTGAGTACGTCTGTTAAAACATTCGAGCTACCTCCCGTGCATTGCCATTAGCTCGCCCATACATGACGTGGATGTCAGCCATTCCTTCGTTAGAAAATGTGTGTGGAGCCATGGCAACCTCGTCGAACACTACGCAGCCGCACTTCATTTGCTGTTGACTGTGGAAACTGGTGACTAGTACAGACGGCGGTAACAGTGTTGCAATATTACCATGTTTGCACGTGTCCATACATCGTAACGGGAAAACCGTCGTTTTACGGACCTATGTTTACTAGCATTATTTTGTTTCATCGTCCCCGACCCACCCGTTTGTACCTATAATTACCTAGCACCCTATATATATATATATATATATATATATATATATATATATATATATATATATATATATATATAATGTGTGTGTGTGGTTAAAAATATATGTTGCAGTATAGCAGGACTTTTTGTTTTACATCGGTGTAGGTTTTATGTGTAATCTCATCGATACATACGTATAAATTATTTTTTTTTAAAGAAAACAAATGCTGTTACTGAAGAATTAAATTTGAATAGAAAGACTTGTCGATATTTTGAAAAGTAACACAATCATTCAAATAATCATGGCAGTGTTCACTAAGTGGCGGTTCTAGGTAACCGTGAAGAGAGCAAGTTTATTTGGGCTGTACATCGCGCATTACGTATAAGAGGACGCGGTGTAAAGATTATTGCTAAAATCATTAAATGGAAATTTTAGGTTTCTTGGAGCCAACTATGAAAAAAAAAATTTAACAGGGCAATCCCAAACAAAAAATTCTGTCAACTTTTCGAGCGACTATTTTTCCTGAGTGGGGCTAAATCACTGGCGCCGTACATTTGATATACGTAAACGAATGCATCACGCTGGCAACTATTTGCTCGTAAAATTGGACAAACCTGTTCTATAGGCTGCCTCCACAAAAAAAAAAAAAAAAAAAAAAAACCAACCCCTTTCGGAATCATATTTGTATCAGGTGAGCCGCGTAGCGAGGTAGTGTGGTAGTGGAACAATGGACTCGCATTTAGCAAGAACCGGGTTCGATTTTAGCACCAACCGTTGTAAGTTTGGCTTTCCAAGGTTTTTCTGAAATCATTGCTGGAATGATACCTTATTATGATCCTGGTCAGTGATATTTCCTTTCCGATGTTCAAGCGCGCTCGGAACAGTTAATAAAATAGTTTTCTTTGTTCCGCGTGAACGTGAATACATGCCACAATCCCTATACACTTTTAAAATGTGGTTTTTGTCGTGAAATCAACATTGGAAATACGAGTAACACGTATTAGGGGGCGCGGTGGTTGAGTTGTAGACCTCTCGCCTATCACCTAGGCAGTTCAGGTTCGATCCCAGGCGGGGCTGGTCCCGTATTTTTTGCATGTTGGAAACGTGGCGGACGTTGCCGTTGGTCGGCGGGTTTTCTCGAGGAACTCCCGTTCCTCCCGCTCCCCTCATCAGTTCTTCGGGCCGGAGGGCGACAGGCATGTCTCGCTAGTCGAGCAGCCGACCCAACCTTGATCTCGGCCTTCTCTCGTGCGTGCGACCATGCCCGAAGGTGGGAACATGTAGTGGTAGATGTAGCGTATTAATTACTTCTCTATTCTGATCATGCAAAACACGTTGCTTCATACAACTGTATGGTAGAGTGAAATTCATGGATGAGAATCAACTTTACATGATTGTACATTGGTCGTAGTTAGTTTGCATACGAAGTAGTTACCTCCTTTTGTTGGGAATTAGTGATTTTTTTTTACCTATTTGTTAATATAAGCACAGCAATATACCTAACAAACACATGGTGTATATTTCATTGTACTAAAAAGTTAACGTGTAAGGCCTCAATAAAAATATAGACACTTGTTTTTTTAAGACGGTCATCAAAAGGGCTCACTTTTCGAGAACAATCTTTAAGTGCATTTTATAACAAGCCGTGGCGGAACGCTGTTGTACAGTCTTCCTGAGAGCACTTCAAGACTCTTCAGTTCGTCCATGACCGACCTTGGTCCTGAACAAGAGGAAGATGACGTGTGCAGATATGAACGCCTCCGATCGGACAGCCGCCGCAGTAGGACGCGATGTAATTACTTCGCTTCCAGTGCCTATACATTAATCACATGTGTCCGTCTGGATAGAGACAGATGTGACGAGAGTGTGAGATAGAAAGACAGACAAAAGGCGGTTATATGAAGCAACCTGCTGGGGCTAGGTAGATTTGCTTAGTCACGTGACCAGGTTTGCTCGATCACCAGGCGAATGTATGAAAGACAGCTAGCAATGCAGGGTCCAGTGTCTCAACGGTAAACAGCAATATTCACCTTTTTTTTAAATATTTGCACCAGATATTCTGTCTCTTCTTAGACATAAATTGTGACTAAATTTAGCTTTGGTGAAATCTTTTTTATTAATTATAGTTCGCTGGTCGAAATCAAAACTTGCATGTCACTGTTTTTAGAACGACATGAAACCAACTGACTTATGAACTGAAATAATTCACAGCGAATAACGATATTGTAGGCTATAATGTCTACTTTATAAAAACAAAAAATGACACATTTTTATTTTTTTTTAATGTTTGCATTTCATAAATTTTAAATTTAAATTTCTAAATATTTTAAATCACAATTATAAATAAATAAATATATATATGTTTCTTCTGATTTTGTATAGTGTCATTCTTAAAACCGTGACAAGAAAATTTTGACTTTGACGAGCAATTATGCAAAAACTATGATAGGTAAAAAAAAATTCATAATAGCTCAATTGATTCACAATTTATGTATTAAAAAGAAAAAACCTGGTGCAAATATCAAAACAAATAATGAATATTTTCTGCCCTCGCGCCCTTCAAGAAATACTTGCATTGCTATTTGAATGCCTCGAGCTGGAACTTTGCCCTCTTCAGGCTCACATTGTAGCTTATATGACAGCTTAAGAGGACGTGGTACATAATTCAACGCTAAAAACATTAATCTATAACTGTGGGTTTCTTGAAACCAATTTGCGAAAAGTAAACAATAACAATCCTAGACAATAGTTTTAGCCAACGTTTTAAACACAAGTGTTTCCAGTGTTACGAATTTCTGAGGCACAATCTCTGACGCCGGGACCTTGTGCATTTAACTGCGGCGCAAGAGATCACGCGTAACGAATTAGTAATTCTGGATAAATGTTTACTCAATAAGTTGGCAAATACCATTATCTAGGATTGTCATTGAGTATTTTATCCATATTGGCTTCGAAAAAAGCGTAGAAATCAAATTGATGATTGCATCAGTTATTTATCTACCACGCACTCTTAAAGAAAGACAAAGACAGAGTATAAGATAAAGTAAGAAGCAAAGAGAGAAAGAGTATGTATATGTTTCGCGGAGGGTGGGAGACGGTGCCGCTGACACGGGTGGGAGGAAGTCGCCCGCGGGGACGTCAGGAATCGCGCGAGAAAACTCGCCGGAAGGAAGAGACAGCGACGCGGAGTGGCGCGAGCGAAAGCCGCCTCGTCATTGGCCGACGAACCATTTTTCACGGCTCGATAGGGAGTGGTGGAGGGTCCGATACATCAGCTGGCATAACGGCACCCATACGGAGAGGTGCCGCCCACCGAGAACGGCACACTTCCAGCTGTTCCGGGACGTGAGACAGCAATAAGTTCGAAATTCGCACGTGCCTAGCTTGGCACGTGGCTTCTACTGCGTGGTTTTCCTGTAACACTAATGTATCGGAGCATCGATCCCCAGTTGTGATACGCCGAGGTGAAAGGGCTTTTTTATTTGCTACAGATCCCAGATTGTTCGTTTCCGAATCATTGTCATCGTTGTGGTCAAACGCAAGGTCGCCGACAATATTTGTGGGTCCTTGGATAGTCTGGATACTATTATCTTCTTATTACTAAAACAAATACACTAAACATTCCAGATACTTTTTTTTTATCCTGAAAGCGAAGGGAATTTTTTCTAGAGCATTTCATTTAACTAAATTATTATATTTATTGTATTTAACATTAAAAACTTTAACTATTTTACACACACACACACACACACATATATATATATATATATATATATATATATATATATATATATATATATATATATATATATATATATATTCCTTGTTCTGATCAGGATCCACATTCACGTGGCAAAAATGCATAATTTTATGTTTGTACGACATAGTTTTCGTTTTATAGACATTACTTGTGACAAACATTTTCAACTTCTAAAATTATTTCAGCTCTCGTAGTCTTCCCACAGCAGCATGTCAACGTCAAAAATTTGCACGTTACGGAGTCTACGAATAGCAAAAACCTACTTACTTGCTGGAATGAAATAATTTACAGGGAAACGAGATAATATTGGCAATGTGCTAAATATTTAATAACACACAATGACATTTCTTTGCATTAAAAAAAAATCTGAAAATAATGATAATTTCTTACATTTATGGTAATTATTTAGAAAGTTTTTAAAAATATTACAATTTCATAGAGCTATATATTCAATCTTCTTCTGTTAGGAAACAACTTAAATTGCTCTATGTTGCACCTTAAAATCAAAATTTTCCCGGCAGAGAACCCTGTAACCCCCCCCCCCCCGCGTTTTTTACTTTGTGTGTGGGTATATCTACTTTTTAAAGCTAAATACCCAGAGCTGAAATACGCCCCGGTAAATAGGTCATATTATGTGCATGAACCAATCCTGGATACCAAGAGGACAGGTTTGATTCGTGTGTACGTTTTCTCCTCGTAGCATCCACTCCCTTCCTAGTGCGTCTAATTCCCGACTGTTAAACTCAAACAAATTGGAACCTGCAACGTGGAACGTGACGCCTACCGTACAGTAATACCAGTTCACGGCACACAATCAATTATCACAGATGATCTACGGTTTGAAAGTTAATACGAGGGTGCTACGATAAATTCATTACTACCTATATACTTGATTTACTGCTGCACTATGGATACAATCAACGTTGGGAGAGTACCTGTACAGTATACATCTTACTTTTTTTAGATGCAGCAAAAACTTTACGGCAGCACTAATTTCTTAAGGGGTATTGATCCCTACCACCTTGGATTTATCTGTTTCTTCTCGATAACTTCTGTTCCAGTCGATGTATCAAAATGTTTGTCACGACAAGGCATAGATACAAACTTAATCTATTTTCTGTAATTGCTGGAACCATAATATATTCATTATTTTGCAACGGGAAACAGCTGAAAAGGAAAAATTGCTTTATTTACGGGAGCGACTACGAAGGCCCCAACATTAACAGAAACAATGCCATATGGATTCCAAAAAGTGAATGAAACAATTAACTATGCCTTTTCAGCGTGAAAAAAGTACAACAATGTGTCTATTCCCTGGTTTATAAGAAAACCCATAAAACCGATCTGACAGGGTTCAATCCCCCTTAACAGATGTTTTATTTTTTGTATCTGTAATTTTGAGAAGTCTAGGCTAGTGCCAGTTGAATACGCGAAATATTCGTGCCTCTAATAAGCGAACATCGTGGTAGTACTGCTCTATAGAAGAAACTAAGATATCTATTTTATAAACCACAGTTCTTGAAACAGTTGTAATAGTGGCAAGATGGTTCGATTGGAGTCTTGCGTCTTTCAGTTTATTTGTACTTATCGAGCAGTGTCACATTCGTCTCTGGTAGAAGGCCGTTAATTAGGCAACCCTTGCCTAGAAGAGTCATTTTAATAGTTATTTGAGCCCTCCAACTCCAGTGGCTTTCACTGATTCGTTTAACTGCCCTACATGCCAGCGAATCACGGGAAACCATTGTCGTTGGAGAACAAAAAGGCGTGGGCTCTCCAGAGATTACGAAAGTAATAGGAATGACTACCATGTTTTTGACTGGTTTGATCGGCGCGTGCATCGTTTTGTGCATGCGCGAGTCGCGGAGTATTGACTTTTTTTATTTGTTATCGTTGTTTTTTTTTTTTTTAACCTAACAAGACGTTTGAATTAGAAACGCGGCTTTTTATAAGAATTTAAACTATTCTAAACTAGCGTAAACTAATCTAAACTAAATGCCAAATGGTCGGGGACAAGAAGGGAAAGTATAACTGCGCAGAACGGAATTAACGAACATGAACAGCCAATACGAAGAAACTATTAGTACAGTCTACAGCCGCTGTTGGAGAGCTCAAAGCGCTATTAACCGATCCTTCTTTGCAGCGTTGTTACATCAAAGGCCGCGGCCTTTTCAACCTGTTATGTCTGAAAAACTACTCACGGGATTCGTGTGAAACTAACATTCCGACAATAAAAACATGGGGTCATCGCTGAAAGTGCCAGTCAGGCGAGTGTTTCAGTGTTTTGCGGTAGAGGCGATACCGTATCAGATGCGCTGGTCAACATCGCCCTTCGCGCCCTGCCTTACTCACACAAACACACAGCCGTTAGGTGGGCACCCTAACGTAGGATAATTTAACCAAACCTTTTTGGCTCCGAAGTGATATTTGTAAATGACGTCATGCTTCCGTACACTGACACAACGGAAACACAAAATTTCGCCAACCGGATTCTCCCTAACGCGAGCCCAACGTGTTACCGTTGCACCGCCTTGCTCGGTTGTAGTTGGTAAATTTTAAGTTAAACAAATTTTGAGCTTTTTGCTAACCGCGAATAAGATACAGCGAAAAATTGGATTTATATTGCACGTAGTTTTAACCTTTGCCAACCGGTAAGACACTGGACTCGCAATCTTGAGGAATTGGGTTCGATTCCTGGTATGTCTTTCCTAATTTAATGTTTTCATGGTTATTTTTTATTGATTCACACGTATTACGAGATGATGCCTTCACACATGCCATGGCCACTTCCATTTCTGTTCCAGATATCATAACCACTGGTTCCGTCGATCTGTATTGATATCGGTCATTTTAAATAATTAATTACGCATCTTAATTTACTTAGTCTGTTGGAATAGGCCACTTATACATAAAATGATAATTTCAGGAGAGCAATAAAAAATAATTCTGAAATAGAAATTATTCTACAAGATACTTTATAATGGTAAATTTAGTTCCTAAACCCATCCGTGAAATTACTCACTAGTTAGAGTTTGCAGTAATGCAAGAAGTGCATAATTGTCATGAACGATGTTGCCTTTTCCAACGAAATAATATCAAATTCAAAATGTTATGCAAAATCTTACAATTTTTAGTACACATTTCGTAAAACATTGTCTCCCATAATGTTCTTGATAGAAGATAAGCCAACTAACAGAGATTTGTTGAACATGTGACCTTTTTCCATTAACTATTATCTGGCTAATGAATATGAGTTGTACACATGTCTTGTAGAAATGACTTTCACAGAGAACAAGTGACTACATCACTAAAGTGCAATAATGCAAGTGAGTTTGTGAAAAAAAAAAAAATAGTGGCGAATGATTCATTATGAGTGGTATAAATGCACACTGCCTTGAATTTATGTAAATATTTATTAAAATGTATTTTGTTGCATAAACAAAATTATTTAAAAAAAAAATCTGAACTCATTTCTTGATTAGCACTTTCGACTGCCTTCAATGCTGATCGGCAGGTGGCTGACGAGTATGTATGAGGAAGGGAGAGGTGCTCTTTGTCTTTGGATCGAAGTCATGTCACACATCGTCCGTTGCACCGAGCAATGTTGGGGTGTCACTCCGCAGGGCGTAGATCACAGAACTCTCAAAACCCATGATGACCCACTGAACCGCCGTGTTTAACTGACACGGTGTCACGCAGTCCAGCTGTATCTGGGTCTCAAGCAGCGTTACCAGGTATTCTTTTACTCTTCCTCAAAGTAAGTGGTTTGAAACACAGTTGACTTAAGCGACATTTTTACAGATACAAATGTTTCTTCTCCTTCTGTAATTACTAGAGCCGCGATTTTATGGCGAAAAGAATTTTGCAAAATTTGGTTTCGATGCGTCATGTGCACACCTGCAGCTCTGCTACATCGTCTGTGGTTGGATGATTTTACTCTCACTTGCCTTGGCAAATTATAGACATACAGACTCACAATAATCTTATTCTGATTGGTGCAGTCAAATGAGAAACGTGTCTGAACAAAGACAATCTGCCAATAACCTTGAAACAGAACTGCCGATGTGCACGTGAGTCACTGAAACAAAGTGGGGCAAAAATCTTTTCGCGACAAAATATTGGCCCTAGTAATTACAATTTTTTACAAGGAAATCATTTGAGGTGCTTATTGAGCTGAAAGAAATATTGTTTTGGTAGTTCACCCTGCCAAATTATTTTATATTGGCTGCAGAAGTTTTTGGTGACAGTTAAATATGTTAGTGTTGACCGCAACGAATATTTGACTGCACAAATACCAACAAAACATTTTGTAGCCTATATAATAATTTTTTCTCCGTGTTATATTATACACGTATATTTCGTATAAATATGTTACCATGTGCACTCGATTTCTTAACTTTTCAGCGATGCAAGAATTACGGTGCTATATTTTTGTAACGGCAAACAATTATTTTTTTTATTAAAGTATAAGCCATTACGTGCTTACGCAACAATATTTTTCAGTATCCTATTTTTTTGTACTACAAACGATTCTTTCGGAAACTGAGTTTCCAAGGAATCGTTTTGAAAAAGTATAAAGCGTTTTACGGTGAAATTGTTTATGGCCCCGAAATATTTAATTTTAAGGAAAAAAAAGGTATGTCAAGTATTTTTCGTTCAAGAATCTTTGACTTCTCAAAACCAAATTCTTCAACAATTGTGAAGTTTGTCTAAATACTTATAAATAAGGATTAGAAAATTTCACGAATTCAATTACCTGTGTGCTAGAATCCATTGTAATATGTATACTCAGGCCCCGTCTCTCAGTTATTTGTCTGCTGTTTCACTGAGTAGCAGCTAGTGGACAAATAGTTGAGACGTGAGTATGCATAGTACAATGGATTCTAGCCTGCAGGTCATTGAATTCACGAAATTTTCCAGTCCCTACTTATAAATAAAATATTATTTGTATGTGTGTGTGCTGGTTCTTATTTTTTTTTTAATAATATTTACATAATATTTTTACGTATCTCGAGTAAAAGTGTTCCATTATACAAAATACACTCTCATAATAAAAGGCATATAACTGAATTGTACACATGACATCGAATAAAACTATATAGAAAGTAAACGAGTGTACATTTTTCGCAACCATAAATATAACCAACTCACTCACTAAACACCTGCAATTAATAAGTTAAACCAGAAAATCATCAATTATCAAACAACGTTTCGAAAATTATCTTACTAAAGAAGCATTTCACAATGTGACTGAATACCTCTACTAATCTCTCAATCCGTGTTTACCTCATTTAGAATACTTGTATGTAGAGTTAAACGCATTTATTTTCTTGTGATTCCAATTTCGTACTGGTCTCGGGTACAATATTTTGTGCTTACTGTTCAGTTAATTATTCTGTTAGAGATACTATACGTTTTACTGTGTTTGAAACATGTCATGTATTTGTGATTAGCTGAGACCTGAAACATTCGCGTGTTTACTGATCCGTAGACCAGCCTCCAAGAATATTTGTTTACTCACGCATAAAGCAGTATGCTAACACAGTGATGACACAGCGTTTAGTTGATTCCCTATTATTGGCTCAGGCTCCTGTAGGAGATGTTAGGTGAGTCAAGTACCAATTGCGAAAGTGACACTAGCATAAAGTTGTTTGAATTCAATCCTGTAACAAAAAAAAAAGGCTAATTTTATCATGTCCCTAGGTCAAACCTTTTTTTAAACTACTTTCTGACTATACTTTGTACACTTGGCCAGTGGCGGCTCGTGGGTTGTTGCCAGGTAGGGCTGCAGTTACCAAGAGCTGTACAGGGTTGTATGCTGGTTGGCTTTCTACAGCCACTGACACGCTGATGTGCAGGTGCCCCTTACTACTGAGTGGTCACAACAGATCAAGTAGCCGGAAACTATTTCACGGTAGTTGGTCTACGGCGCGTTCAAGAGTGTACAGTTTCAACTATCTGCAGCCCCACCTTGCAACAACCCACGAACCGCCACTGCACTTGGTACCAGTTTTTTCGTAGATCAGTTGCTTCTTTCTCTGATTGTACTTTGTAAAATCTTTGACAGTTCGAAACACTGAGGTTTAAAATTAATAAATAATGCGACTGCAACATAGCGAGGACTGCTGTAGCTAGACTGTGTGACCCGATGTATTGCCGCTGCAGCAGACGACTAGTACCGGGATGCTGTACGAAGAAGGAAGCGAGGAAGGTGGATTGTGGAGAAGGAGTGGGTACGAAGAGTGCCATGTGACGTTGTTCCTGGTGACACACATGTCTGCACGTGCGACACAATGACCTGCGCACACACGCCCATCGGCTATGCCTCGACATTCCACCCAACCATCATATAAGGTATACTAGAGAAGACGTTCGAGGTTATAAAGTGAAACGTTTACTCCCCTGCCCCCCCCCCACAATGTAAATATTCCAGCGTTAAAATACAACAATATATGTTTAAAGGATTGTTGTTAACACAACCGCATGCATGCACGCACTTCGCAATACGATTCATAGCGGTAGGTATTACATAAATGTATTCGTTATTAGGGCAAATTTGTAACTTATATATCACTAGGGCCACGATTTTGTCGCGAAAAGATTTTTGCCGTACTTTGTTTCAGTGACTCACGTGCACATAGGCAGTTCTGTTTCAATGTTATTGGCAGCGTGACTATGTTCAGACACGTTTCTCATTTGACTGCTCCAATCAGAATAACATTATTGTGAGTCTGTATGTCTATAATTTGCCAAGGCCAGTGAGAGTAAAATCATCCAATCACAGACGATATAGCAGAGCTGCAGGTGTGCACATGACGCATCGAAACCAAATGTTGCAAAAATCTTTTCGCCATAAAATCGTAGCTCTATATATCACTTAACATTTAATGCGTTTTTTTTGTACATAAATTTAAATCTCTCTAAATAAATATGTAAACGTAAACAACCCTATTTATATTATTTTCTCATAAATAAATTAACCGTCTCAAACATGTTACACAATGAAATATGTCAGCAACGTGTTGCCCACAAGTAAGTAATTATTTTTATGAATATTTTACTATTGCTATATTTTAATATTTAATGGTAATATAACGGTCAATTTGTTTCTCGCAATACATGATATAACTATTGGTAATTATTATGTCAGGTAGGACTGGTCTATGAAACAATAACGAATCGTCAACGAAATTATCTTTCCCGCCTTTTAGCACAGCTGCAGCACAAAATAGACTTCCCAGATTTAACTAAACGAAACGTGTATTCTGCAGTGTACTTTCTTACCAGTACGACTTTATGCTTTTAGAAACTGCAGATTTTAGCGAAACAGATTTTTCAGAAGCTTGATTCGATGCCTTAAAGTGCAAGTCTGCATCTCTGCACCCTGGGTATTGGCAACGTGTCATTGTTAGAGACATGAACATTTCGCGAAAAGAAATTTGCCTCACTTTGTGTCAGTGACTTGTGTGCACGTCTGCAGACTTGCTTCACGGTCAGAGATTGGATGTTTTGACATTCGTGTGTCGTGGGGTTTTACACGCAAATCACAGACGTGTGGTGTTACAGTAACCTTATTGTGATTGGTACAGTCAAATGAGAAACGTCA
>PNEQ01120338.1:16095-39998 GCA_003012365.1 Medauroidea extradentata | reverse complement strand
ATGCACATAAGGCACTGGAACAAAGTGGGGCAAAATTCTTTTCGCGAAAAGTTCATGTCTCTAGTCATTGTGTACAAACGTCTTTTACCTGACTGTGCCAATCGGAATAAGGTAACTGCGACGCCGCTAGTCTGTGATTTGAGCTGGCCATGTAGCAGAACTGCATACGTGCACGTAACGTACTGATACAAGTTGATGTAAACATTTATCTTTACCGAACTCTGTTGTTCTTAGATATGCCGTGCTGTAGCGTGATACGGAAAGTATTTTTCCTTGGATATCGTATCTATTAAAACTGTATCCAATGTGTTTATCTACGAAAAGAAGAAACACTTCAAACCGTGTCCTTGTGGTTTTAAAAATACTGTACGCTAGTTAAAACCATGATTACCAAGCTCCTCAAAACTGACTTTTTCACGTTGCTATAGCTGAGAAAATATTGACCGTAATCGTAAAACCAAATCTTAGAAATCTGCATTGGACTTTACCACATACTTTCCACAAATATTATAACAGGGTCGTTGCTTTGAGTCACATTGAAAAACACTTTCTACGAAAACACTGCCATGCTAGTTTAGTACTTCGCGCCTACGATGTGTTTGACGGACGTGTTATATTCGACTTTCCACCTTACCCGTTCCCGTGCCTCAAACGAAAAAAAAAAAGTGTCCACTAATTATAAGTTCCGTTCCGTAATTCTGAAGACCGGCTTACAATGCAAATATGTACGTAACAAACGTAAGCACATGGAAATGAAAGTTGAATATTCTTACGACACAGTTTTTGGTGACGCATACGTGTCGTGTAGAATTAGGCCTACGTCACTGACGTAAAGACCTGTATGAAATGGTTATACTTTATTTCGTGCCGTAAAGCGTAAGCGTTTCAGCCAATAGGAATGCAGTATACACGAAAATAGTAAATACGTTCGTCCAACGTCCCTTCTGCCTTCGTTACTTAGCAACCGATATATAAAAGTATCTCTGACGATGTATTTACATTTTGATACGTGTTATGAAAAATACATATTATTTTCAAGTTGATATACACTTATTACTCTCTCCTAGACATCTTCACATCTTTCACAAAGTTAAAAGAAAAATGTATTGACCCTATACTGATACAGATGAACTACATCATATTTGTTGCAGAGTATTTTTGATTTAAATATAAATAAAGAAAAAACATATTAGCTAGCGTGCTGTTATGAAATCCCTCATTTGTGTAGTTCGTAAGCAGTAGAGGATTGAATTGTTTGATTTACAACTAAGGTTAGGAGGGTCGAGGCTAGGAGGGTACGGTAATACGCAAATTTATACCTTCATTGTTTTAGTTGCCATACAACACATGTTTACGGGACATACCGTAGGAAATAATTTGCTCTAAAACATTTTCAGGGCAGTTTGGCAAACAGGTTCAGAATAAGACAACACGTCACATATTTTGCTATGGCCACAGGAGGAAAAGAAATTAACACAGCAAATGCGGAAAACGTAGGAAATTTACAATATCTAATAATCATGACATCAAGTACGTGAGATCAATAAGAAACACAAAAATATATTGGCCCACTTGAAACACCAGAACCAAAATAACGAACAGCTGACACCAGCGGCCATTTTCCAACATATAGACTTCATGCAGCACAAGGCCATCGTAAACCGCAGGTCTTCGTTCTTATACTCGTACACGGTGACGGTTATTGCGTACATGTTTGCATCGTAACACGACCTTAACTCAGGGCCACCTTCACGCCTTGCGCACAGGAGCGATGCGGCAATAGGCTATAGTGCCTTACATAAGGAGAGTGTGTCAGTGTCGCCCTTATCGTTACTTCGTTTATGAATAGATACCGGAAAAATTCGCGGGTTCACTGGCGTCCAGGCTAGCCTCCAAGAACATCTGTGTATTCAAGCAAACAACAACTGCTCACTGGCTACTCGACGTAACAATGAAATGTGCCTGCATTTAGTTACATTCTGTCATTGGCTCTGCGACTTACAGGAAGTGTCAAATAAGTCAAGTGCCAGTTGCAAATGTGACACCAACTTACAGTTGTTTGAATTATAGCTTGAGCCAGATATAAAACGAGAATTTTTCAGTTCTCTACTTATGAGTAGGGCGCGGTAGTTTTCGCGAAAAGATTTTTGCCCCACTTTGTGTCAATGTTTTACGTGCACACCTGCATCTCAACTTCGTGGCTATTGACAAGAGTCTTTTGTGCGGTGTCGTTATTCATTTGAATGTGCCAATCAATACACTGATAACTGCGACACAGCACGTCTGTGATTTGCGGGTTTAACCTCCACACGCTGGGTGTTATAGTATCCAATCACTGCCCACAAAGCAGAGATGCCGGTGCACACGTAAGGCACTGAAACAAAGTGCTGCAAAAATATTTTCGCGGAGACTACCGGGCCCTACTTATGAGCCTCTAACGCGCCAGACAACTCCAGGTAGGTAGCATGACCTCGCACGTATGAAGCAGTTTGACCTCGCAACTGCAGTGCAGCACACATAAAACATACACGTCCAGGTCGCGACGTGCGGGCAGATATGACCGCTGTAGGAGACGTGAAGAGCAACCCACGGCGCGTTACGGATACTTATCTAACCTACGAGGTTCTGGGCTTTCCCCTTACTAGTCATTTCTCGGTTTGTGTGCACGAGCTCGTAAGAGAACAAGACACTAAATACACAGTTCACAATATTGTCTCCGAGCCGAATTTACCACTCATCTTCGCACGCCAATTTTAGCTTGATTGCAGTTCCGATATGAACAATGTGGAAATTACATTCTGCGTATGGTTTTCTGGTAAATTTATGCTACATTACGTGTGTGGCAATTTAAACATTAACATTTAGGATTTATGCCGCAATCAGTAGGGACCCCTGTTTTCGCGAAAATAATTTTGTCCCAGTTTGTATGTGTCTTGTGTGCATACCTGCAGTTCGGATCCAAGGTTATTGGCAGCGTATCTTTGTAAACAGTCGTATTTCATTTGACTGAGCCAATCACATTAAGGTGACTGCAGAACAACACGGGTAGAACAGCAAGCCGTGTGAGAGTCGAAACATTAAATCGCTAACCATGAAGATGAACGGCAGATGTGTACGTAAGACACTGAAACGAACTGGGGCAAAATTATTTTCGCAAAAATAAGGGGTCCCCAGCAATCAGTCAAGATGATTATCCAAATAAACTAATTTTGCCCTAGATCTTCTAATGCAAAACTATTACAGCACTTAGTTTACCTTTTCTATGATAAACTTTATCAATTACAACATTAGCATGGTGCTTTAATAGCATTAATGGAAGAGTCCCTCTCTCAATCAATATCGTAAACAATAAGTATTTTGTCTTCGTTTTCTAATTTCCAGGGTTCCCAGTTATTCTCCCTTATATGATGATGTTCTACCTGAAGGTAGGTTTAGAACCGCGGATATTGCCGGGTGATGAACGCCACGACGACCTCTGAGGCCGACTAGGCGAGTTTATTCTGCGGTGGTTTGCAACTGTCTTCTACAGTATAGTGATGAGGGGGCAACACAACGCACAGTCCTTTATCCAGAGAGGCAACTCTAAATACGGGCCTACCCGACTGGGAATCGAACGCGGGGCCTTTGCCTCAGCATCCAGGAGCTATAACCACTGAGGGAGCCGCGGTGGCTAAATGGTAAGACCATTCGCCTCCCACCAAGGCGATCCGGGTTCGTTTCCCGGCGGGGTCGGTCCCCGGATTTCCGCATGTGGGAATCGTGCTGGACGATGCCGTTGGTCGGCGGGTTTTCTCGGGGACCTCCCGCTTCCCCCGCCTTATTCATTCCGGCGCCGCTCCATACTCACCTCATGTCACCCCTCACCAGCGCTAAAGACCTCGATGTTAAGGCGCCCGCCTGGTGGCAGTGTGTTTGTGTGAGTGAGGCACGGCGCCAAGGGCGATGTTGACCGGCTCATCTGGTGCGGTATCGCCTGTATTGCAAGACACTGAAACGGCGTGTAGTGGTATCGTAGGACACTTGCCTGACTGACACTTTCAGTGGTGACGCCATCTTTTTATTGGTGGAAAGTTTTAAGTAAAGTTCAATACACCTCTCTATTATAGCTCCACACGAATCTCGTGAGTAGTTGTTTAGATATAATAGATTGAAAAAGCCGTTTTTAGCCATTTTGAGGCGCTCCGAAATGGTCTTTCTAAGTAACATGATGTTTTGAAACTACTATTCCGATGTCGTTTGAAGTGTTTGTTCTTTTCGTAAATGCACACATTAGAAACACGTTTACTAGTTTCTTAGATAAAAGCGTTTTTCTAGCACGCTGCAACGCTGTTTACGAGACAGGCAGGCGGGCACCTTAAGCGCTGACCAAACTCTTTCACTCACTCACTCACTCACTCACTCACTCGTAGGTGATAAGGGAAACGCTTGGGAAGTATTCGTGACGCCTGTAGAGGAGATAGCTTTTTGTGTGACGCATTTACACGCACGCGAATGTCTTTAGAAAAACCGAGTTTTATGGAACTTATCTGTCACGACGTACAACTATCGGTGTAGAAAGAACACGACATTGACGTCGCGTCATATACAGCTTGCGTCACACCAATATGATACGCTTCCATCCTAGTATGATAATGTGTTTGCGACCAGTACGATTGTACGAACATCCTGTTGCAAAACTATAGATGTGTGGCTCGGCAGCCAAGGGTCCCGCAGAATTGAGCTGTGTTCCGACTAGTACCTTTCGTTACCTAAATAGTCGCATAATCTAATATAATAGCGTTGCCTCTATGAGGGGCCTAGATTTATAGCGATGTAAGACAGTTATAATAGTTTTCTCGCAAACAATTCTTTGTTAACATATGCAAAATTCAGTTAAGTGTAAACTATGTTTACAGAAATTTCTTTAAAAAAAAAGTGTAATTTGAAATACGACACTACTTAATATTTGTGACTTACGCCACTATAAAACTCAGACTCTCACACAATAACGTATTTAAATTTTTAGGCTTTAATTTTAGTACGTTTGCAAAATATTGTTGAATACCAATACAAACCATCGTTTCAATCGGGTTATACGCTAACTTATTTAATTCCTTAAATCGAAAAACAACCATGCATAATATTAGACGTTGCGCCACCAGCAGCGCGATGCTTTATATTAAGTCAGAAAATGCATTACTCCAAAGATAATTTTTTTTGTTTAAAGTATAAATTGAAAACATTATTTTAACTTTCTTTCTGGAATTTTTTTAACTTGAAAGTTTTGTTTAAAAAAACTGCAACTAACCGTAAGCCTACCAAAAAAATGCAACTGAATTGTTTTAAAAGTAACACAATATTTTGTTAGTATTACTTCACACTTGAAACCAAATCTTTATTTGAGGCAAAGATACGTTGCCGTGGCTCATAGCCAAACAAAATTTATGCTGTGGCAATGAAAATATTTAGAGTGAAGAGTACGTTTTACCTCTGCGTTTTGCGAATGGGTTTGGGACCGTCTTGTCCAGCAGCACGTAAATACCTCGCGGCTTCAATGAATACACGTGAAATATTGCATGTGTACAATGCATTTTTCTTTAAAATATGTTATATATATAGTACATATGCGGTGCTTCTACTGCACTTGACGTTCAACTGCAGTGATAGCTTTACTCCACGGTCTAAGAGGAAGAGGTCTTGACACTGCGTATGCTCTCCAGCAAGAGAAAGTGACCCCTTCATGTCGCCGAGCGCTAGTAGTAATTTGGTGGAAGATTTCTCTAGTTTACATCACGCGTTTTAACATTTTTGCAATTATATACATAAAATAATGTTAATAAGGTAAGCTGATATAGTGTATACATGTTCCATGTCCATAACTGCATTGGCATGTGTGGAACTGTTTATAAAAGTAGTCTGAAGAAATATATTGTGTATTATTGTTTTAGTGAACACATTCGAACAAAAACTATATTTCGTGCCCTAAAAATTTTTAGAATCGTTGCAATGTGCATCTACATGTAAAAGATTAAAAAATTTAATTTTATTGTTGTAAAAAATGTGTTCCACAAAATTACGTTCCCATTGTTTTCTTCGAAATATTACTCGCAATTCCAGTAACAAATTCACATTGTAAGCTAAGCCAAATACAAAAATAAGACAAATCTTCCACCAAATTATTACTAGCGCTCGGCGACAAGAAGGGAGTCACATTTTATTACTCTGTGTCAAGACCTCTACCTTCATAGACCGTGCTTTACACAGTCCATGGCCCTTTATTCCAGGCGAATTGGACGCGCAGATAAATACGCATTTTAACAGATATTTGTACCTATGTAATTTTCCGGGTTTTTGGCGCGGAGACAGGGGAACGGTAAGGTCAGACGGCCACGCATGACGAGAAATATATCGCCTGTATTCGCAAAGCGCTTAAGTCAAAAGCAGTGCTTTTCGTACGTTTTTCCTGTGGGTCTTCAGCGGTGAACCTCCCGTTTTATTGCGCATAGTTTGTAAAAAAAAAGGCCAAAGCATGCTAGTAGTTCTGTGCTTTGCGAATACTGATAATTTATTTTGAGTCACAGCCATTTTTAGTAATTTTGAGAAACCCGAAAATCACGTTTCTAACAAACGTGTTGCATTTTTAATATAACAGAAGAGTAAAGTGTGAGTTCATTTCGTAGATCAACGCAATGATGATAACTTACGTGAGAACACCATTCATGTGCAAGGTACATAGACTCGGCATCAGTAGCCATATAAGTTTATTTTATCTCTCGCATTTCTGGACGCCTGATAAGAAAAAATGAGAAATTTGCGATTGTTGTGTGAATCTTGTTTACCTTGCACAGAAGTACAAGCATTACAGTTGAACTAGGGCCGTGTTTTTTTTCCGCAATCATTGCCTCAATTATTTTATATTCTATGGACTAATTGTGACCTGAATATATGTTTAAACTTCAACTGCGATGCTTGTACTACAGCACAAGGTAAATTGAATGCATGTTGTAATAGGAAATTTCACTTTATTTCTCTGACTTTCATAATAGCGAAAAATTAAATAATTCAATAATGCGACTCTAAGCCGCCTCTCCGGCTTGCAGTCAAAACAGCCAACGTCTGAGTAGGGTTTGTACAGCTACGACTGGAACAAATGCACTATAAATATGATTAATTGTCCTTTGATAACGCCCGCAAGGTCCCTAATGCTTCGGTGACTACTGATAATATTCATATGATTGTTAACTTTATAAAAATTATATATTTTTGTCACCAGGCAATTCGTGTCTCCTATCTTGGTCGCGTCCGTTGATCGTGGACAAACTGGTGCGGCGCCGCGGGGATTATTATACGGTCCCAGTCAGTCTCCATCGTGCGGTAAACTGCTGGACCCTCCACGTGCAAGTTGTGCAGAAACTCAGACGTAAATTCACGCACGCGATCTTGCGTCCGTCTTCTTAGGCGGTCGCCTCGCGAGTCCCTTGAAATCTGCCAAAATGGAGGATTCTCCCCTAAAATGCGCCCATAACTCCAACAGCCAATATCAGTTCGTCTCCGAGGACTGTTTAACAGTCACGCTTTCAATTCTTCCCATATTTCAATTTGCAATATTACACATTGAGTGATCAAAACATATTCTTACCAAACAATTTAATCTGATGCACAGATAACGTGATAGGATTTTAATAAAACGAGCATCTTTGGAAACCACGGTGAACTGCTGGAGGCCGAGCGAAGAGGTTACGTTGATCAGACGTAGATGACAGGCTGCAATAAAAGGGGATCGCGCTGGAATGCGGATGGGAGGGGCGCACGAGTAAGATTACTTGTTAGTTTTTGCTGGACCTTAGCTACAGACATCCAGTCGTCATCACGGCCGTGCTGTATCAAGACAACTTGCTGCGGGTGTTGAAATGTGCGTGATAACGAGTGCAGTGACGTCTGGAATTTGAAGCTCCCCCATCTACTGTCCGCGCGCCAACTCTTGAGTCCCAGGCATTTTTCTTACTAATCGTCATGTACACAGCGTTAGTACGACTAATATATGCGTCGACGTGCTATCGGCCTCGTCGTTTTATATACATATATCTTCACAGACGAAAAACGCATGCCCGCCAAGGACTCGGAGCTTGCGTGCGGATAGTACATCAAGTTCTGGATGTTTTATACTCGAGTTTTCCAAGTTGGGCTGTAAAATCTTTTTGCACTTTTTAGCATGTATTTGAATAGTAACTGCCAAGATAATTTTTGGCGCGGTATAAAATAACAAAAAAATGTACGTGCTTGGAATAGGGGATGGTACGTAGATAAATATACTATGCTATACTATACTATCGCCATTGTGTCACTCTACCTTGAGGACTGTGAACCAATAGCAGACCTGCATGAAGACACTCGCTGACTCCCGCACTGCCTTGTCAGACATCCACTCACTGTAGAAGTAACCAATGATAAAGTAGCTGAAGACAGAGTCCAGTCGGCTAGTCGTTGAATACGTGAAATTTCCATGTCTCTAAAACGATGAGCTGTTAAACTGGGTGATGTAGGTACCCATCTGCCTATAGAAGGGTGGCATTGAATGAGGCACTGATCAGGAACAAAACACTACGTCGAAGATGAAAGGAATGAGGACGGAAGCATACTGAGATAACCCTTTAGTCGCCTGCAAACGCACGTTTCCCACATGTGAAGGTAGCCTACATATGTGGCCTCGCACTGAATCGAATCCGCATCTGCTTGATGGAAAACCGGTACACCTGACCCTACGGTCACAAATCTGAGCCATCTGTTCGTCTGCCATATCCCCGTATTGGCGGGGATCTCATAGCTATGTCTCAATATATTCCTAAAAATTTTAAAAATATTCATAAAAGCTGCAAACGGTTGTTGATTGTTGACACCAAAAATTAAGATAATCGATAGTCAAATATTTGCACTAAGACAATGTACACTGTATCACTTCTAAATATTATTTCAAAAATCGGAAGCTAAAAAAAAAGTTAATTTTGCGAAAGCGTCCTCCATATGTTTTGCCAGGCAACTGGATATTTGCACTATCAATCCGCAACCACTCGGTGCATTTTAGTTGAAACTACGTCGATCTCGTTAATCTCAGATTATTTCGTTTACTAGAGAAACCAGTGAGTAGAGTCATTCTGTACAGTCTCTACATAATTTATATCACTAGTCTACGGAATATTGTGAGATAAATAAGTATGTGATTAAGTATTTCCTCAGTTTGTGAGTTATTCATCACTCAAATAAACGTTTCTACTGGCTGGCTTTCTCTGAAGTTTACTTTCACACATAGTTCCAGGCTAGTCACCATGATTGACTTCATTTTACTACCTCGTACTTGTGTGGTTAGTTTCGAGCAGTGGAGAGGCGAGAAAGTAGCAGCCTCAATGGCAATTTGATTAGGGTTCCATCCCCGGGCGGGCCAGAGCGCACGTCGATTCACGTTCGAGAAATGAAGAAGGCGTCACCGATGTTTGTTTACTCGGAATTATTTCATGTACCTTGTTCCGTGTCTTTACACTGCCATACACATTGTCTAACATGCGCTAGTATGAGTGAGTAATTGAATTGAAACTCACGATAATAACCAGATGGGGTCGAGCTATATAGACGATTCATGGAAAACACCCTTCACCCCTTTTCGACCTAGTTGTCGAATTTTTCCCTTTTTAGCGCTCGTCTATGTCCTGCGGTGAACCCACCTTTAAAATGTCAGGTTTATAGATCAAATGGTTTGTGCCGCAGTTTGATATGTCGGTCAGTAAACCAAATGAGTACGTGAATGTTTATTATTTGAAAATGTCCTCGGGATAGGACTTCTAGAAAGATCGCCTACCTGGCGGTTTAAAAAGAGTTGCTATGTATTTCAAACAAGCTGTTTGTGACGAATCAATGTGCATTTTCCCATCATTTTTTAAAAAAAAGAACATTTACAATAGTGGTGTTAATAATATCACTAAGTACCTCACGGGGAAAATTTATTCGCGGCGAATTATATTTCAGTAACTAATTTTTTTCAATGGATGAGTTACGAACACTGTAAAATTTTGACTTTCACTTGTCATTATGCAAAAAATATAAGGTATAAAATAATTTACTGCAAAAAAAATGTTACTAGATAGTATCTACAAATAAGTAAAACGAAATTTTTGCTTAGTAACTGCAGTTATCTGCCTATGTATATGCTTGAAATCGGTAAAATTAGCACTAAGTATACTGTCTTATCTAGAACAATAATAATAAATTTGTTTGTGTAACCTCAAACGTAAACTTTTAAGCACGGTACAATCTATACGCTTTGATAGTAACTTGGAGTGTTTCGTTTATATTTAAAATTTCGAGGAAAATACAAGTGGAGCTATATAAGAAAGGAACGAGGGCTTCAAAACTGCTCACTTTATCGTGAAGCGCCTATGCTAACACAAATAATGTAGCAAATCGAATGAGAAAAGATTACTACTATCGAAGCAAAATATCTAAGTCTGCGGCGAGAGTTGTTATTCAGCCTCACGTAATCCTGCGGTTGCCGAACAGCGACTGTGAACAAGCAATTACTGAAACTTGTTACAAGCCTTGCAATTTCAAGTACAGTCTGCACTCTTAAATAGTGAAGCTCAGCAAATACAGTATCTGTACTGTCCATCTTGTGATTACTCAGAGTAGTCGTAATAATGTTCAGACAACCTGGTGGTCAGAAATTCTCTGTACAAAATTCCCTAATGCTGAAATCATTAATACTCTTGTTTGGTTGAATGCAACAAAACCTTATTAAAAGTTGAACTATAGCTTCAATAAGCGAATTTTGCGGTAAAATAGACGTCAGAGTGTGTCAGAAAAGCACGAGTTCACTTCATACTATAAGAATTTTATCGCGAAACAATATTCGTATCAACTCAGTGGAACTTAAATATAAGCGATAATCGAAGAGAGAGGCGAACCCACTATTTTCCTGTGGATACCGATGTGCTAAGGATAACACAGAGGTGCCTTCGCTAGGTTCTTCGGGCTCACTATTCGAGCAGCTGGCCCAACCTTCTACCCGACCTTTTCTTATACACACTGTGACACTGCCAGTAGGCGGGAACACGTAGTGATTTCATTTCAAATTACCAATATTTATGGTTATGATTTGTATTGACAACTTTAAGATACTAGTATGTTATTCTAATTTATTGGCAAAAAAGGTGAATAATACCAGCGTAATAAAAACGTCAGTTACGATGTTCTTAGTTGGAAACGTTCGTTTATTGCAACGTGTTATTGAGATAAAATATCAGGAACATTAGGATAGGTAATGTTGAAATGTAAAGACTATACTGCGTTTACTTTTCGGTAAAAAAAAATGGTGTAATGGTTAAAATTGGCTGAAAAGAAGTAATAAAAAAGACTTCGAACATGCTAAGGTTACGTTAACGGTTAACGACAGGGATACGATGCTATAAACTGTACTATGAGAACTAGGGTGCCACCTACCACCCGCTTCAAATGAGTTATAAAGTACAAGGAAGTACTATTTTAACAAAACTATTCCACATGTACCTACTGTGCCAAAGTACGAAGAAAAGAAAACAACTTTTGGACAAGGACGGAATTACATTTTTTAAGTCGCCATGTTAATTAAAAACACTGTTTCGAAGCCATCCAATGAAACTAAAACGGTCATTTTAGGCTGTCGTACTTCTAAATGTACTAGCCGGATGTTTGAGAAACACAGATGGAAACATCCAATGAACTTTGCTCAGGTTTCCAACAGTAAAAGTATATGGTCACCGCTTAAAGTTTCATTAGTAAAATTGGATCGCCGCGAATCTGGCCCGCTAATTCAGCCCTTGACTCGTATTGGCTATGTGGCATCTGACGCGCGCTTCAAGATCGCCCTTATATCTCCAGAGATTCTGAGCCTCTAACGCGCAGGTAGGCGGTGCTCTGAAGTATTGGTTCATTTTTTTCTCTTCTAAATCAACTTGCACATTTACACCACGTCAAAATATAAAAAATAATGAAAGTAGTAAACTTGCTATATGGACGTCAATTTCCCCAGAAAGTAGCACCTGAGACAAAAGTAAAACATACCCAATTTTTTTCTTTCCGAGGCTGTTCTCGAGACGCTCACTTTACTACGTACAGCCTAATGTCACTGCAACGCGTAGTATCGATACCCGAGCGTGTTTTCTGCCGACCCGACTGTACCAGCTCGGCTTTCGGCTTGCGAACGAATCTGGCCGTAATTTTGCTGCGGGTCAGTGAGATCGAGGATGAGTGCATTGCCATTCGATACGCGTGGGTATACAGACCGCCATACAATTCATGGGTACTGACTGTTCGACTAAATATTCTGTGGTAAATAAATAAACAGGATGTCAGATAATTCGGGGATACGGAATGTGCCAAGTGACTCAGGTATAAAAACTAAGAGGAAAAGTCTCTTTGATAAACGTCGTAAGTTCACGATTAGTTAAATATACAGAAAAAGTGCGTAAGTAAAGGACAAAGTGATTCATGGATAAGAACTGCACCACATGAATCTATGACCTAAATTAAGAGGTGAATTTTCGTTGGTAAAAAGTCGTTGGGCTCTGTGTTTACTATAAAAATGACATGGTAGTGCGAACAACCTACCCTATATTCCTGCTCTCTGGTATTTTCGACTCACTTAATAATGTGGTGCAGTCCGTATGTACGAATAACCTCACCCCATATTTTCACTTTCCTTATTTTTGTGGAATTTTATATAAATTTTCTTGTAAACTAAGGGCGTGAAGACTTTTTATCAAAGAGTATTTCCTACTTAGTTTAGGTCGCTAATTCACGTGGTACAGTCAGTATCCGCGATTTACCTGACACCCTGAGTAGAATCAAGTAGGAAGTGATCTCGAGGACAGGGTATCTATCAAACTCCAAGAGACAGACTTTTAGCCTGGGAGCCCGTAGGCGTGAGCTGTTCGATGAGAGATGGCATGGAATGAAGTGACGGGGAGCAAGAGCGGATTAAGCAAGAACACCCAGATAAAACCCAGAGACAACAATCGCCACGTTTCCCACGTGTGAGAAATCCAGGACCAGCCCCGCCGGGAATCGAACCCAGATCGCCTTTGTGAGAGGCAAGTGGTCTGACCACAACGCCAACGTATAAAATATTCTCGGGTTGAAAATACCACCCTCTCAAAGAAAAGAATTAAGATTCTTAAAACGTAACCGATTGGGTAGATGCATTTTACACGTTTGAAGCCTAGAATTGCGGGTCTTTAAGGGCCCCACAGCACGCGCATCACGCTTCATGGCAACTCTATTGGCGGAAGTCACCTAGTTGACGTCCAGTATTCTCGCCGATAGATCGACTTTATAAAATGTTCATTGTTGACCCTATCATTTTATGACGTATTATTAAAACTAGAGGTGTGCTGTGTTAAACGCCAATTTTTGTTTCTTCTCCAAGACTTTCGTACCGCAAAAGGACCGGAAAACGTCCGTGCTTGCTATATTTTGGGACAGGAGGAAATATGTTTCAAATATTAATAGAGGACCTGTTATGGGTATATTACGTGTTTACGTTCTTTGAATGCTTTCCTTACGCAGACATTAGACAGACCAAAATCAATTTTGCATGATATTAAGCACGCTGCCTACCTCAGAGCCGTATCGAGAGTAATGACAGGATATGTACATGTTGAATTATATTTAGAGAGGATGATATACCGCGAAAATGTTTTGTACGAAGATACCCTTGAAAACGCTGTAGTTAATTACAACACACATGATTAGGTGATGTACGTCAGACGCAATGTAACTGTCTGCACAAACCAATAATAGGCATCAAATATTACAACAGCGGGATTCTTATTGGATCAGCAAAATAGAGCAACAGCTCCACATAAAAGCGAAAGCCAGTCATCTTCTGGTAAACTGAACATGCGTTGAAACCCAGCTAGCAGTCAAATTTTCCCGCGATAAATCATCCTCTCTAATTAATTATAATAGTTATATATTATATGTGGTTAAGTACGTGTTACACCTGAATGTATGCCACTTTTGACTTTTTTGCTCATCTCAGTGGGGCCGTCATTGCTATACGATCTTCCAGGCTGTTTATTTCAATGCCCTGAAAATAGTGAGCAAAGAATTATTTGCAACCACAAAAAAATACCACTCGAAAACTTATACTTGTGATTAAGTATTGTTGTACATTGTTATTTCTGAAGCAATATTATTCTCTTTTCAGAAAATAAAATAATATAAGTTCGAACGCGATATAAATTAAGTGTCTGAGTCACATCCTCCCCTTTAGTTGTTTTCTGTAAAGTCAATGTTTTTGCGTATACGAATATGTCCGCAAATAACTGTTCTGAGAACATTGTTTGTTTCCAAGAAAGGTAAAAGAAATATTATACGTTGACGCCCCTTTTTACTTACGTCCTACCGTATGTTACTAGAGAGAAAAAAAATAGCGATAATAACTAAAAACTTCATTTTTAGTGCACTGCCACACAGTCTCCGGAATGCAAAGGATAAAAATACATCCTGGCGTCTGTAGTTCAGTCCTTCGTCTTTTCACACATGCAATATTAATACACTGTTGCAGATTTAACTTGCGTGCTGCTGGACTACGACGAGTTGTAAGGCCGACCCTTGCTCGCCAACAATATGCTTCGTCGCCTCTATGCGCAAGACGCTCCACTGGCGTCTGTCTTCCCCCTGAAAACTTATCTTAATATATTTTAACATGCAAACCTTTATTCACGCCCTCGCTAGGGTCCCTTAAAAAGTGGAGACATTACGGTGACCAGCCCACACATATTCAGTGGTGTTAGCTTGCACGGAATGCGTCGCCCTTCTTCCTCCTATCTAACCGTGTAATTGTATCTCGCCCTTGATAGTGCTACCACCACTGTTACCGCGATGGTCAGCTACCTCCAGAGGACATCCAACACCAGCTGGGGAGAAAGTGCTTCCCCGCCACACTTGAGTACGCACTAGAAGCCTCTCAGACGCCCAGTTCCAGCTACATCTTCGGACAGCTTTCTACACACTGTCTGTCCACGAGACTCTTTTAACACCTGACACGTAAAGATGGATTAGAAGCATCAGCAACCAAACGGGGATTCCATATCACCGGTCGTATTACATTTTAATTCCTCCCTTCCTCTTTTAAAAATATTAGTGCACCTGCATCTTCTTCCTTTTCCAATACTAGCTTTTCAAAGACTGCATAATCTTTTCGTTGGTTTTTATTTTTATTGAACTTCGCGTCTCTTCAACAGCGACGTCGTTATAGAAGATTACCCCCAACTTTACTCAAGGACAGGAACCAAGTATATAGTCAGTTATTATTGCCTACGTCAAGGTACCATCCCAGCGTTCGCCTGGCGCCGGGTATCCAACCCGTTTAAAGAACGTTACAGTGTGTGAGATATGTAAATATTTGTTGCAATGGTAGTTTACAATTAGAGTTTATTGTTTTGTGGACATACGCCATTGCTCATGTTTTGCTGATCAAACCTGTGTTGAATGAGTTTTTGTAATTTGTCGTTCAACATAGGTTTGATAAGCAAAACATGAGCAATGGCGTATGTCCACAAACCAATAAAGTCTAATAGTTACAGTAAGTACCAATTTCAGAACATCCATTAATATATAAAGCGTGTCGGCCTTCGTAGCGTGGTCGGTAGTATGCCGGCCTACGGTGCGAGAGGTTCTGGGTTCGAATACCAGCATGGGCATGGATGTTTGTGTCGTTTTCTTAGGTTTGAACAGTTTGTAAGCCGTCCTTTACCAAGCCGAACAGCACAAAACCGGGAAACGTAAATGAACCCTCTAAAATAAAAATAATAATGTCTGTAAAGCGTGATCTAAAATAGCTTAAATGAGTACTTCTCGGTCGTTTTACATACAAATTACACATTTTCATCAACTAACATTACGTCATCAAATGACAGGCTTGCCACCTATGTACCTCACATGCGCGTTATCGACGGTAAGAATGCACGCAAACTCAGTGTTGTACTTATTTTTAAACAACTGTTAAGATTTTTTAACATTAAAACAAATAAATCTTGGAAGCTAAGCACGTTCTCATCGATAAGTACAGAACATTAACCCCGCCCCAGCTTTTCACTACTGAGTGTTAAATCGTGTTCCTACTGGGCGTTTCAGTTAAACAATATAAATATCTAATAAACAATTATAACGTACATGGTAGTTTAATATTTCGTTCTCATCTAACTTTGCTGGATACGGAACACAGTATTTCAATTGGTGAATACCAAACTGAAATTTTTTAAACTAATACAGTACGAGTTGACGCATGATTCGAGAAAGGAGGAGGGAGAAAGCGCTCGTCAGGATTATGTGAGTTGAGTATGGAGCAATGTCGGAATGTAAGAGCGGTGGAAACGGCAGTACCCCGAGAAGGTCCACCGGTCAACTGCAGTTTTTTTTTTCACCACCTTTCCCGCTTGATAAAATCGACCAGGAATCGAGATCAGGACGCCACTTCGGTAGGAAACGAACAGTCTAATAATTACACCATTGTTAATTCACGGCCAAACACAGCGCTGTAAAGTAGTTTAATTATAAGCTCGGCCATTGTCAAATAAAATCTCTAGTTATAACTGTATGGAAATGGGGCCTGGATATAAATAAAAAATACAATGCTCGAATAGATCGGCCTGTCTATTGAAGGAAATACCATAAGAACATGTATTGAGTTCAGATACCTAGGATCTCTCTTTAGGATACAACCTAGTTGTGAAGAGGGGATAAATACCTCGTAAGCAAGGGCAGGAAGGCTGCGCAAAAACTAAACAGCATTTGGTGGAGTAAAGCTGTAACAAGTGATACTAAGAAGAGTTTATACCATGCTATAATTGAGTGAACTGTCATTAGGTGTGGGATACTTATAGTAGACAGGAAAATAAACTGTAGAGCTTAGAGATGAATGAGAAGAGAATACGTTGTAATGTATCAATGCTCGAACAGGTGCCTAATAAACTATCAAAGAAAGAATGAACATGGGGCACATCATTGATGGGATTGAAGTGAAAATATTAATGTGGTGCGGTTATCTTAGTAGAACGGATGATGAAAGATGGTCCACAACAATATGGAATTGGGAACCACCTGGAAAGAGGAGAGAAAATGGTGGCAAGGAGTTAAGGGGGATGGAGCGCCGAAGCAGTGAATTTTCAGAATTTTCGACATAACTTTTTCCCCTCGCTTATTATCGAAAATCAAGGTTCAACAATCCGAAAATGATACTTTTGTACAACTTATTACATTACTACATAGTCACAAACTGTATTATTTTTGGAGCAGTGATGGCAGATAGGAAAAAGAGTAATTTTTCCTATCTGCCATTAGTGCTTCAAAAATAAGAATGTATGTGATTATGTAATAAAGTAAGAAGATGTACAAAAGTGCAATCTACGGATTGTCGAGCCTTGATTTGCGATAATAAGTGAGGGAAAAAAATTATTTCGAAAATTGTGAAAATTCACTGCTTCGGTGCTCCATCCCCCTTAAAGAAGCCATGAGTACCAGATATTTACTTGATGTATTTGATGGATAATAATTACAAATAGTATGTGGGAAACTGCGATTAAAAATATATACAGGATGAGTCGAGAAGAAAGGGCAATATTCTAGGACGTTATAGTACTTGTCATTGTGATCAAAAAAGTTCATCTGAACATGGGGTCTATATGTGGCGATTATTGAGATAGCCTCGTTTGAATGAAAAACGCTGAAAACTTGTAAATGTATCTTATTGTTTTATTTTTGTGCTTTTGTGTTCCCGTTTCAGTGTATTTCAGCCCTGTATAGTTTCTAAACTATACGAAGCCAGATATTGCCTCTATAGAATGAACTATTAGATTTATAACAGCCTACTACGCGCGATGGACCGCAAAGAGAAATCGTTGGATGTGAGTAGGTATCATCTTTCTTCAGGTACCGTAACCCGCGTTGGCTCCCCTGCGAATATTCGATCGGATTCTCGCGCGTGATCAATGTGCCTATAATATGACCATTGATTTTTTCTTGAAAAATTCCCGTGTATTCTCTTCCATTACATTTCATCGTCTCTCCACATATACTAGACTAAGATAATTTTAGAAGTGTACATAAAAGTCGGCTACACTACCGGAATATTAGTCCTGTGGTAAACCTGCAGAGAATCTAAGATAAGTTGAGGTAAAATTAATTCTGCTAGGAAGGCCAATGTTATTAGTTTGGCCAGGGACAATTATTCCCACAGCTGATTGCGCTGTTGCCTAATTCATGTTGGCACTTATGGAAAGAACTTCGGGTGCAATACTGAACATTGCCGAAGAACGAAGTTGACTGTGCCAAACCTTCTCGGTGTTAAGGTAGCGCAACGTTACCATAGGAAAGGTCCCAGGATATTTTGCGGTTCCAAACATCCTGATTTAAATTTTCCATACTTTCCCGAAATTGCTCCAAGCGATGCTGGGATACCTGTTCCTCTCCTAGTTCTGGTCCTTGTATAAATTTGTGTGTAAACGTCCCTAATAACCTCACTGTCGACAAGATGTGAAGCTAACTTTCTCACTTTGTGTAGTGGCATTGCTGTTGACATGCCAAGTCCTGCTGGCTGTCCTGATCAGCCGTCTCTTGATCTCAGACATGCCAATTACATCCAGATAGCGCGTGGCTGGTTGACCCTGCCTCTTTGCCTCGGAGCAAGAGAAGTAGCTGCAGGTACCTGCCCCGACAACCTCCCAGCTGGTGGGCTGGCGCTCCCCCTCCGTGTCAGCTGGAGAACCGGCCAGGCAGCTTGGGTCAAGTTCAAGTATGAAGTAACTCCAACAAGCTCTTGGTTTACGATATCCACGGAACACGCTTTAATTGAGAACACTCTAGATGCCATTATTTAAAGTTCAAGACCCTTCATTAAATAATAATAATTACGTACCAAAAATGCATCGGCTGGAATCTATCCTCGGCTATACGTAGGGACCTAAAAAAATTCGCGTTTTGTTTTTAATACAGGCTTGAATTCAAATATATTTAAGTTCGTATCACTTTCGTAATTGGTTCTCAACTCACCCGACACATCCTAGATGATGCTAAATTAATGTCCAGTCCTGTGGTATCACTGTTAGCATACATCCAGTAAACAGATGTTTTATGCTTGAGTAAACAAATATCCTTGGAGACTAACTAGTCAACAGGCCAGTGAACCCGCAATTTTTTCCCGAATCCAGGTACATCCGTGACGATGTGGAGCTGTCTTCAGTGGGAGCTTTGTAGCAGGTTTGCCGCTGGTTCAGAGTCCTCAAGGCTGAATTTGATCACTCTCCTGTAGCGATAATGATTTTTATTTATTTTAGAATATATATTTGGTACTGTAAGCTTCCAACTGTGTGATTCCAGGTTTGACTCCAGGTCCCGTAGGCCGGGAATTATTCTAACAATTTGATTCAGGTCCGTTTTTAGATATCTTGAGAAAATACGAATAACAAAATCTAAGTTCAACGGCAGATATATCCCTTAGCTAGTTTATAAAATGTAATACATAACTGTCGCCGTTTTACACAAGGATTCACCTCTCGAAATATATTTGGTGAAATTTCGAACATCATGTACAGTGTAGCCTTTATCCAATCTTAATATACATAAAGAGCTGTTGAGAAGGTTGTTTACAGAAAACTTTCCTAACCAGTGAAAGCTTAACACAATCAGTGAAAACTAGAAGAAAACTATAACTATGTAAGTGAAACTTGTATCGCTCGAGACGGTGAAAGCTTAAATATTTCTCTCGCCGGACTTCGGATTTTCAGTGATTTCAGAACGTTAAAGAATATTGGCATAAGTGCGTTTTACTAATTCGTCGATCAAGAGGTGCAAAATATGTAATTACATTTAATTCTAAGCTTTAATTTAAAATTACGGTTATGGTGGCCATCTGCGTGGATCGTAAGTGCGGAAGCGGTAAGGACGACATAACACGCGCATCACGCCTACCCATAGATACTAGGTGCAAATAACTGCAGTCTTCTCACCGACAACTCATCTCTGTGAGATCATTAGCGACGGTGACACAACTTGATATAATGGCAGGAGCTGGGAGAGGAGTCAATCATGGCCTTTTTTTTAAAAGAAACCATCTAAGCATTTGCCTGGAGTGATTCGGAAAACCATGGGGAACCTACATCAGGATGGCCAAAGCTAAGGATCGAATCCGCGTCCTCCCGAATGCGAGTCCAATGTGTTACCGTTGTGCGGCCTCGCTCGATCGTAATATTAAATATAAAGGTTTACTGTACACGCCTATACCTTCTGAAAGATTCTTCGCCAAGATCTTCGTGTCTAAAATGGACGACAAAAACGCTCATTTTCGGCAGCGTTAAAATAAACTTTACAGACAAATGGAGGAGCGGAAAAGGGTATACACACGTGTAGGGTTCTTTGAATGCTATTCCTAATCATATGCCGCTTACGACCGCTGAGCAGTTTCGGAATAAAATTGTAATTGCCGAAGCTATGCAAGCCTTTTACAAATTAGAAAAAAAATTGTCTCAGTTATGTCAAACTAAAACTGGTCGCATTTATCGAAATATAAACACAGTATGAATAAAATATACAAAAGTCAAATCAACTTACTAATGTGTGTGTGTGTGTATATACATACACACACACACACACACACACATATATATATGTATGTATGTATGTATGTATATGTACTAAATGTTATGAAGTTCTGAAAAATATTACCTGGGATATAACATACTATGCTAAATAAATAATAAATGACCGCCATTTTGAAAATATGAAAACAGAATGAACAGAAAATTTAAAACTTTAAGTCAGCTTTGTATGCAATATATGTGTGCAAAGTTTCATGAAATTCTGAATATTTCCAAAGATATGTCATACAATTCTTAAAATATAAAAACTGCCGCCATTTTGATAAAATTAACTCAGGAAGAACGAAATACACGAAAGTCAAGTCAACTTTGAATGTAGTATATGTGTACCAAGTTTGATGAAGTCCTGAATAATATTTCCTAAGAAGTTAAATACCATGTTGAAATATGAAAATGGCAGCCATTTTGAAAATATAAACACTGGATGAATTAAATAAACAAAAGTAAAGTCAGCTTTGTATACAGTATATGTGCACCAAGTTTTAAGAAATTCTGAAAATAATATTACTGAGCTATGTAAAGCTACGTTAAAAACATAAAAATGGACTCCGTTTTAAAACTATGACACAGGATGACCGGAATGCACAGAAGTTAAGTCAGCTTTGTATGTAGTATATGTATATATATATATATATATATATATATATATATATATATATATATATATATATATATATATATATATATATATATATATATATATATATATATATATATATACCAAGTTTTATTAAATTCTAAAAAACGGTTTCTTAGAAATCTAGCTTCATCGCGAAATGTTAAAATGGCCACCATTTTGAAAATACGAACAAGGCGTAAACGAAATATATAAAAGTCAAGTCAGGTTGCAAAGTACAATACGTGTACAAAGTTTTATGAAATTCGGTCTACTGGGTCAAACGTTTTTAGAGGGACACACAGACAGACAGAAAGGTGGTCTCATAAGACTACTTTACCCTTCGGAAAGTACCGTAGGCTAAAAATAGTGTTCAGCGTATACAATTCCTACAAACATTAAATAACAAATACATTTATCTTCCTAGCTTCGCGAGTAGCGTCTATTTGCCATGTTCGTAACATGAGAAATTAAAAATGAATTCATTTTAAGATTTATCTTTGATGTTTTACTGGTAACATTTTACTACGTATAACAAACGTTGTCTTTAACATTGTTCTTACTCTCTCATTTAATTACCTCAAACCGTAACATTCTATTCTGAGTGTGAAAGTGTTTGAGCATCAAAGTACTCAATGTACCGTGATATTAGGTGTATCAGAGTAACATAGAAAGAGTAGAACAGTATAAAACTATTTAGACAAAATTTTTAAAACACTGTAACTTCCATTGTCAAGTTACTGTTTGCACACCATGTTTAATATAATTACCAATTATTTTCAGTGCTGTGAAGAGAAAATACGATTTACAAAATGTTTGGCCATGTTATACGTAATTAGTTGTTAGGTGAAACCTTTGAACCCAGTTATAAGTGGGTAGGCAGTACAAAAACCGTTAAATAATATAACTTTCCTTTTCGTCGTCAGTGATTTGAGGAAATGAAATCAATGGAGCGTAGATAACACGATTGTGAGCACAAAGAAAAGAAGACAGACATTCTGCGCCAAGATGTTCTGCTTCACCGAATTTTTATTGTTTTGGCGGTACTATGGTGACTTACATTCGTTGCACATAGAGCGAGCGACATTGCCTTTTAAAAGCGTGTTATTTTTTTTTTTTGTTCCTTGGATGTAAACTAGTTCATGTTTAAAAATAGAGTGTTCCAATTTTTTAAAATCATTTTAGTCTGTTTTAGGCGCGATGTAAACATCAACTAATTAATCGGAAATATTCAACAACGTTTATTAATCATTACAAAAATAATGAAAACGAAATCAAGTGTAATACAGGTACCTTAAAAATTGCCTTTTTTGCATCAACAATATAATACCAGGAAATATCGTGTTAAACGTCTGCAGGTTGTACAAGCATTAAAATAGTACAACATTCGAAACGCTTTACAAGCAAGATTTAGGTCGCCCGTAAATGTGAGAGTCCTAGGGCCAACCTAGGCCGTGACTCGTAGTGTTGGAACAATTTTACTGGAAAGCGTAGTCTTATCCTCACAGAGGTACGTCCCTGCGAAAAAGGGATCCCAATAAAACAGACGGAAGGTAAATAACAATTTGAGATGAGATAGTTTTTAATAATATTAGCCTATATATACGTACGCCGCGCCGTAAATAATTATTTGTAAATTTACCATTAAAATGCGTACTAGTGTTAAGAAAGTAGGTAAGGTAAAATTATTTACCATACATTGACGGTAGCGTTCCTACAACCAGACTTGTGTTGTAGCAACGCTCGACATTTATTCTCTTTATACATTGAAGTGTGGTTAAGTGTCCCATTACTGTGTATTGTGTATTTCAGTTGTATGTGTGGAGTCACGCGAATGAAGAATAAGTTACGACTCTCCTAAAATATTATCGACTGTACATATATCCATGTTAGGGTGAATAATAAAGGTTATTTTATGTCACACTATCAGCCACGTCGTCTGCGTAATGAAAGTATGCAAGAATTATTAGCGACGTTTGCAAAGTTCTACGTGCACACTACGAGACACGACCATAGCAAGCATCGTTGCTAATTGATAGCTGGAACACTTACACACAATAGCAGAGCTGAATGTCGGTTGGTGTATTTGAGCTGGTGGTTGTGCAATGTTATAATCTAAACCATTGCAAATTACTTTCAGTCATACACGAGTATGTGCAACTCATGCATAGAGAAGATAATCTCAATAGATCCCATAGACTCTTGTGCGCTGCTTTCTAACGTAATGAAGAATGTTATGTTAAGAAGAGCAGTTGTGTGACTATGATATAGGTACTGGTGCTGGTTCAACGTTATATTCTTTAATTGCATGCGTGTATTTTGGATGATCTATGTTACATTCCCGTACAAGCCATTCTTATTTCACCACGGGTGAATGCTGGAAAAGTCCGTAGTTGCTTCATTCACTGATACAGATTGGCTCAGCCCGTGCTTGCGTCTCTAAAACATCACTATCTATAGGTTATTCACGACAAAGTGAGTATTTTTTAAACACGTACACAAAACTTTGACCACCAACAGTTATGTGTTACTAAATTTTGCTCGCCACTTCGTTCGAGTGGTTTTCAGTTTAATGCGGTAATATATTTAGTACCCGTGTTTTTTTTTTTTTTTTTTTTTTACCTGTT
>PNEQ01120338.1:0-15995 GCA_003012365.1 Medauroidea extradentata | reverse complement strand
TTTTATTTACCCTCTCCTTCCTTATGAAAAATGTTTTGTCAGAAACCTTCGTGGACGCACGCACAGCTCACCAAAATCTGACTAAGTTTGTTGGGTCACATGGCAACATTTACATTGAAAAGTATCGAAAATGAGGTTTTTGAAAACAAAATTTTAGTAGGGCTTTAAAATGTGCTTATTTCACGGGGAACAGCCTTACCTCGTCGACGTATCTCCTTATAAATCGGCGCCCCTTGTATAGCGGTTGTACGTGTTGCCATCGTTACAGTCGTTGAAATTATTTATTGATATTTTTTTTTTTTAACTTGAAACATTATCTTTATTGCGAAATTGTGTTCTTTACAGGGACGTATTCAAAAAAAGTTTAATCGGGTGATCGCCCGTTTTTTTTTTCAGAGAACGCAAAATAAAAATATATAAATGGAAAACAAGAGACCTTTACTCCATTCATGTTGATTTAAATTTGTGTATCTTCTTTATCTAGCAATTTGCGAAGTACAGCCAGAAAATGCCTGGGTTGAAATGTACAGTATGAATGATATAAATGCTTTACGTAATTAAGGTATTTTATATTCAATTCGCCCATTTGTCCCCCTCTCACTTTTGCCCCTAGAACTCATCGCTGGACCCGTGCGGCGGCGTTTAGGACAGCAACACAGTGTTATATTTGTCTGATATGTGGATTAATAATCCACCACTGAAGTTCTATACAAAAAGCTATTGGCAAACATTTTAATTTTTAATCCATACAACAATGAGATAACAGCTTAGTGGCTGTAGCAGGCGAATACTCCGCCAATCACGCAGCGTCCAACGATTAAAAGGGACACCTGATTTTCGCAAAAAGAATTTTGCAAAAACTTGTTTCAATGATTTGCGTACACATCTGCAACATCGCTTCATGTTTTGTTAGTGCTTGGGTGATTTAACTCTCACACGTCGCAGGGTTCTACCCGCCAATCACAGACGAGTGGCGCCGCAGTAACCTTGCTCTGATTGGTACAGCCCAATGAAAGATGTCGTTGCACAACAAGATGCTGCCAATAACAATGAATCAGAGCTGCATATGTGCACATAAGGCAGCGAAACAAGTCTGTGCAAAATTCTTTTGGCAAAAATTAGTAGTCCCAACGATTAAATAATTATTTTATATCAATTCCCTGCCATTGGTAACGTACAAGTTTTGTTATTCCGCATTTGAATGCATCTACTGCCCTTAGCATTCAGGTAAGCGAAGGTGTCAAGTTTCTTGTACCTTTCACGCCAACCTCTAAGTTTACGAAAATCTGTAAACCATGTCGTAAGGTGGTTGCTGAAATCTGCAACCTACCCTTACCTGAAGAGATCCAAGAAGATCGAAACACGAGTACGTCATTCTTATCTTTGGACGGCCTTACGGTTTAGGATACGAATTGGGATTTCCAATTGCTATATTCCCACTGTAGCGAGTGGTGTAACGTGCGGAGCACACACGTCCTAAAGATGCACTCTTGAACATGACAGATACCAGCTATTGGCCTCCGACCGATTCTCACCTCTAACGGGGGTGGTTTCCGAAGTTGAAGTTCCCGAATACGGACAAGGGATTGGAAAGTCGCTGGTCTTCCTGTCTGAAGTGTGTGTTCTTTTCGTAGAGAAACGGCGTGAACACACGTGTATTAGTTTCGGTGTAAAACTTTTTCTTCAAACACGCTGCAGTGTGATTTTATGGCAACGAGGCGGACCCCTTAAAGGATTTACGGGGTTCATTTACGGACCCAAGATCAAACGTTGGCGTGTATAGTTGACGTGTGCCTGCGGGCCAGTCTCGGGCTACCGTGTAGTTTCTCCCGGCCGAGCTGCGGGCAGTCTGTCAATCTGCGACAAGCTACACACGCAAGGTCGGGCTGGTCCAGACGGCAGATGCAGGAAACAGCATCCGGCGATCTTGGTCCTCAACGTCATCGCCTCCTCCCTTGCACGCACTTTCTCCCGGCCGCCAGTCTCGCTTTCTTCGCCCTTCACCCAGACACGTCCAGCGGCAAGGTTTCACCGCTCCTCCGGAGGGCGTACTCCCTCGCCGCTTCGCGAACCGCCATCTGTGCACTCCCCACGTCTGGGCGGGCGGAAATAACGAGAAGATTAAGTTTAATTCTACTACAGGTTAGGATGATAATCGAATTATTTCTTATGGTCAGACTGCTGGTATTCCTCAGATTGGTCGTGTGCCTGAAGACGGGAACAGATACCAGTTCCCGAAACGTCGCATCTGTTGTCGATGAGAGCCCACTATTGTCGTTTATTTATTTATTTTTTATTTTTTGTTTTGTTTTGTCTCCTCTACGAACATCTCTGTCGCAGTGTTCATTAGTGTTGTCCTCGTCTTTCGTCCATCACTGTCGTCATAGTCATGCATCTTGTTTGGTCATTTTCTGTTTAGTTTTTTTCCTTTTTCGTGTACCCACCCCCCTCCCCACGGTTATGAACCAACTATATTCCGATTTCGGAATATTTTGTACGTTTGTTGACAGCGGCCTTTTCTAGCTTCCTTCGTCTGTTTCTTTCGTATTTTTGTTGCTCATTTTCTCGTACTTAGTCCTTTTTATGTTAGGCTACTGTGCTTTTTCTGTGATTCAACAACATTCGCTATATAAGTTGATACTTTTAGAAACGAACTGTTGAAAAAAATACTAGGAATACTTCCGTTCTTACCGTACAGCTTTGCAAGCAAATGAAAAACAATATGGTGAGATAAATACATAATTTTTTTTATTTTATTGTTACGCGTCCACGAGTATGAAAATTGTTCGTAATAATTATTTTCAAAGTGAGTTAAACACGTCTGTTACACGATAGTTGGATGATGGTTAGGTTGCCATTGATGTCGTAGAAATAGTTCTTCTATAAATTACGAACAGCTGCTAAAATATTGAAAACCGTTTAATGGAATATGTACGTAATGTGTTCATTTTCAGTAAATTCAATAAAATGTATATTTACAGTTAGCATATATTACAATATTTCAGAGGTGACGTACGGCGGATGAACAATGTGCGTCGGCTTGCAGTGCAGCCGTCAGCCTGACAACGTTATTGTTGACGTATGGCGGAAGGATACATAGTTGGTGTGAAAACAGATCCAAGCTAGAAGCAGGTTTTCCAGAAAGTATCAAGTTACCGTACGGCGGGTATAGCAATGACGTGTATCCAACAAAACCATTCAGTTTGTCTTTACTGTAAGATACGCTGCCGACAATCATAAAGCAGAGCTGCAGATGTGCACGTAAGGCATCGAAACAAATCTCTACCGAAATCTTTTCGCGAAAATCAGGGGTCCCTAGTTATACGCTTTTGATATACATTAGTAACGTACGTCAACAATTCTCGTGTGAAAACTAACCAGGAAAGCCCACCCCACTGCAAGTACAGAAAATGTAATCTTGCTTTGTGTCCGGAATTGCTTAAATTTTAACAGCAAACGCCTACAGAATAGCGACCGAATGTTTTCGCGCAGAGATGCTCGCAAACTTGTTCCACAGCCTTACGTATATATATGGACCTGAAAAATTCGCGTTTTCTTTTAGATACAAGCTATAATTCCCATTGACTTATTTGACACCTCGTGTAAATCACTGAGCCAATAATAAAACTGTAACTCAATGCAGGCCCGCATCACTGTGTTTCGATTCCCGGTGTAATCGGTCCCCGGATTTTCGCATGTGGGAATCGTGCCGGACGATGCCGTCGGCCGGCGGGTTTTCTCGGGGATCTCCCGTTTCCCCCGCCCTTTCATTCCGGCGCCGCTCCATACTCACCTCATTTCACCCTTCACCAGCGCTGAAGACCTCGATGTTAAGCACTGACCAAAATCTCTCACTCACCCCTCGCATCACTGTGTCAGCGAGCAGCTAATATACAGCTACTGTTTGTGTGAGTGCACATATATTATTGGAGACTAACCTACAGGCCAGCGAACCCGAGAATTTTTCCCGTCTCTATGTAGACATCTACAGTTCTGTTTCGTGGTCGGTTATTCGTAGAGGAACGTAAATTTCGCAGATACATCCCAGGTCGGGTTGAACGCCAATTATGTATACTTCATTGTCATGTCTGTGAATTAATGGTGGCTGTTACGAAACGCGTTTGACTACTGCAAGCCAGTAGTAAATAAGGAAATATTGCGAAGTGCTATCGCTTACTACCTGCTTGTACGGTTATAAGCCAATAGATAATCAATTGTGACCAGTGGGTGTATAGGACTGACAAGTCTAGGCTGCTGCCAGATGAATCCGCGAAATTGACGTGCCTCTAGTGTTTTAGGGTTGTGCCGGCAAACCACAGACGTGTAGAGTAACCTTGTTCTGATGGGCGCAGTCAAGTGGGAGACGTCCCTGCACAAATACATTCTGCCAATAATTATGAAGCAGAGCTGCAGGTATGCACTGAAACAAGTTGGCACAAAAATTGTTATGGCGAAAAAGTCCGGCATCTAGCAAAGAACTGTTAAAATTCAGTCCCAGAAGTGTACGGAACAGTGTATACGTAAACCGCAACAGCCACCGGGGAGGGAGAAAGTAAGTACTGTAGGTAGGGAGGCCAGCCATGGACGCTGCACAGTACTGTACATTATTAACTGAACCGTTGTTGTGGATATAGGCTACTGCGAGCGAATACTGACATGTTGCATGCAATAAGGAAAAAAAAAATATATATATATATATATATGTAGTCAACAAACATAAATAACATGCAGACAATTTCGAAAAGGAGTATAGTAGTATTTCGAAAGACGACAAAAATAAACGAAAATACTATAGAACCTTAACAACGCAAAACAATTCCGGAACGGAATATAGTCTTAAGAAGGAAGACAAAACAAAAAAAAGGACAGTACAACAAAGCAACAAAATAAGGTGTATGAAAAATGGCGACAAAAACGGACAAGTACAACGAAGACAACACAAGACACAAGAGACGTGGCTGTAAAACCAGACGACACAACAAAGATAATACAAACGAAAAGTAGCAGGATTCCTTCGACAACAGATGCGTGGCTTCGGCTTCTTTTTTGTAGTGTTTTTTTTTTTTTTTTAACTTCAACCCGGCAACATTCGCTCGCGATTGCGTATGTCCAGAACACCGGTTCATTTTATCATATCAACCCATTGCAAGGATTGTTCAAAGTTCACATTATATATAATGTGAACTTTGAACAATCCTAGCTATAGCTAGTAGTACGACACTTCATATAGGAGCTGACACATATACAGGACAATTCACGAGGTATTGCCACCACACACAGGGTTTATTCCTTAAAACATTAGGAGGAGAAACTATCAATAAACATGTGGGTCCTTGCTACGTCTTATCAGCGAGACACAGTACACACAAGATGTCATTAGCAATCTGCTCAATTCCCGAGAAGCTAGTCTGATGTGGTTTTCCTGAGACTGTTGATGATCGAATACAAATACTAATACGATCTGATAAAACATTACAAATTTACTTCTGCATTTTAGTTTCCATGTTTCAAATTACTCTGAAAATACTGGGAATAGGACAATCATGTATTGTTCCGTATTTTCCTCCAAATGACGGGTGTGCAGAATAAGTCCCGTGTTAGACGTTAACGAGTACACTCCATTTGAACTAAATGAATGTGGCCGAAAGTAGTTTTAGGCCACGTTCACGTTAGGTAAAGTGACATTTTGGTTAGGTAACGTTTAGACCAAGTAGTTTTTAGGCTGAGAATTATGCGATATTATTTTAGGTCAAGTGACTTTTATGCCACTTGACTTTCAGGGTGTGTGACGCTTGTGTCAAGGGACTTAAGGCCTGGTGGACTTTATGCAGAGTGCAAGTTAGACCAAATGTATTTTATGTCAAGTGATGTTTAAACTTATTGATATTGGGGCACTTTAAAAATGTAGGCAAAATGACTATTAGGAAAGCTAGACTGTAGGCCAAATGACACGCTACGACGTAACTCCTCGTGAACCATCCTGTACGTAAGTGCCACGGGGCTGTTTCGAGTAGACTGATGCAGGGACGGGAGGAGGTGACCGGCACGTGACTGACTGCGGGGAAACAGGAAGCCGACATATTAAAGGCGAAGGTGGCCGTGATTGCAGGGTGGAATGATGATCACGAGGCAACTGCTTGCACAACCTGTTTCCTGCGCCCGGGTTGCTATTTATTCCCCGGCGTCTCGCCGCGTCTATTGCGCGCGAAAACCGGCTCCTCGCCAAACTGATGGACCTCCTCGCGTGGGCAAGATATACGTCACGTTGTTTGCGCAGGGTCCACTCCTCGCAGTTGTTTGTCCAACTGGACTTTTTGTTGACTAGAGAGAAAAAGTGTGTTTTCTCGTCCAACTCCATAAACTGTATGCTAGCTTACAATACAGACATTTCTTTCTCGTGTAGTTTTTAACAGCTATTAAACATGCTATTTCGAAAACCTCATCTAACTGTAGCTGTTTGTTTTAGGAGGGTTTATGGTATCTTTAAATAACCTCGCGCGCCCATAAACGGCTTCACGGGAAATGCAGTCAACTGAGCTGTCTGCGAGAAGAGAATTGTCGCGTATTATGATATACATACTGCACATTTTCTTTTCTCTCGTTTTGGAGGGTCACTGGAAATGACAGACCACGCTTTAATGAAATGTAATGCAGTTAGAGATGTGAAATTTCGTGAATTTAATGACCTGCGTGTTAGAATCAAATATCCTATGCCTACTCAAATCTCGACCATTTGTCCACTAGCTGCTACTCGGTGTAACAGCAGACAATGAACGAATAGACAGGGCTTGAATATGCATAGAATATTTGATTCTAACATGCAAGTCATTGAATTCGCGAAATTTCACCATCTTCTAGATGCTTTATGTTCGATTACTTAAAATTTTTACCCTTGACTTCAAGTTCGCCTACGGACCTGAAACCTATATTTTGTCTGACATGACTCGAATTTCTTACTAAACCAACTTCAAGAATTTTAGATTAAATTTTTGCATGCAAATATTTTACCTTCCTTTCTTCTCACTCCACTTCGTAACAATATTTTGTGGGTTTAATACTACAACTAGATAACTAGGTAGCTAGAGATATCTGCTTGTAACACGGGAAATTGTATTTGTCATAAACATAGTTATTAGATGAAATGCAAATTTGTGTTGCAACAATATTCCTAATTTAAACATTTATAAATATGTAAGCCTACACATAATTCGGAACAATCATAATGATAGTGTAGACGTCTACAAATAACTTAAACTTGGAAAAATTAAGGTACCTAGTTGTTGTACTAAGCTCACACGGTTTATTTTCCACTGCCGGAATACTTAGTGGCTAACACTAGAGGGAGATGAAAAGACAAACTTCTAACCCATTCCTCTCCATCATAATCTTTGTTTCATATTTTGCAATTACTTAAGGTTGTCTGGTACTATAATTTTGTGGCGATGCTATCACTATTTATTTCCGCCACTATGGCATTATTCTAGGCGGCTTGGAATATTATCCAATTAAAGCCTGCGTCAAATGTTCCTTATTTGGTACCAGTGGGAGTTTTTTTTTTTTTTTTTTTTTTTTTTTTTTTTTTTTTTTTCACGGATGATAAACGACAGTGCTCGCCCACACAAAGCTGGGTTGTTGGATGACCTACTGGATGAGGTGAATATCGAGAGTCTGTCGTGTTCAGCTCGTTTTCGAGACGTAACTGGAATTGAGCGCACGTCTTGGATGCATTGCCATTGACTATCTCACTGAGACCTTGCCGCGCAAGTGAGCAGCAGGAGACCGTACACCATACTAGACGATAGTTGCTGCAGCGCTCCAAGTCTGTTCTTATACTGTCGTATTGATGCCATATTCCGCCCTTTTTAACAACTAATACGACAATGATCTTTGAAAGAACTGTGCAATGGGAGTGCATTACTGGATTCAGTTTCTTGGACGTACTCCATTGCAAATTGAATGACTGTCAAAGAAAACTAAACAAATAGAAGAAAACCATAAAATAAGCAGAGTATGCTTTAGTCAGCAAAATACATACATACACAACATGAAATTCCGAAAATGGAATCGGGTCAAATAAAAACAAGGAACAAACATATAGTAAATGAAAATAATAACAAATAAAATAAAAACCCAAGTAACATGCGACACAACGATGTTATTTGGTTATGACCATCTGACAACAATGCCGTATCATCTCCCAATTATTTAGTTCCGATACCATAATTAAGTTTAACCTACCTCATAATTGTCCGACCGAATGGTTCAGTGGTTAAAGTTCCTAGCCGATAGTCTAAGAGCCCCGGGTTCGATTCCTGGCCTGGGAGGAAAATCAACCGTTACCTCCCCGGGTTCAGGACTGGATGTGTTGTCTCGTCATCCCTACACTATGGAAGGTTATGGCAAACTACCGTAGTTTCATCCTCGCCTAGTCGTACCTCAGATGTTCCCCTTTAGGTTTCAAACTAGCCTCTGTACTGAAAACGCATCATTTTGGAGTCAGCATGGTTTCGAATTTAGGTCCTGTATACATACATATATGTGTGTCTCATAGTATGTATGTATTTGGGAACCTAAATTCGAAACCATGCTAACTCCAAAATTTATGAAACAGCAATTTGTGTGGATTTATATATCTTAAAAATGTTACTAATTAAAATACAATATTTTTACTCCCATTAGTACCGTACTTCAGATAGAAATAAGTGCACACAGAAAAGAAATTATCTTGTCTTTCTAATGTATATATGTGTGTATATATGTGCGTGTATACACACTTACACACACCAAACACACAGACACACTTCCTGGCTTTTGCGCCATCTGAGAAATAACTCACTACTGAATTTTGTCGTTTCTCTGGTGCGAGGGAAGACCACGACTTTGGACAACCCTTGCCGATCGCTTTCTCTAGTCAATCGTACGATGCAACGTGCTACTGTATTTTTTTTTATTCCTTTCTTGTGTTCTCTACTCTCTAGCAAGTGAAAGTAACGCTAGGAATGTAAAAAAATATATATAATAAAATGCGAAATCATGTTTCCGAGACGTCATGTTTCCATGCATCATAGGCCTACATCATGGACATGAAATACTTCCCTTGAGTTTAGTTTAACATCTGTGATTACTAATTATTTTAGCCTAAGAATACTTTGCATGCTATATTAATTGCGAGACATTTTTGTTTTATGATCGCAGTCAGCATATGCTAATATACTTAAAACTGTTACGGCAACAGCATTTATAAAAAAGAAAAGAACTGATGCAGGTACCATACTTCTGTTAAAAAAGAAAAAAAAAAGGACAACAATCCAATTTGGTGATTGGGACTATCTGGATTGTTGTTACAACAGTCTGTTCTGTAAAAGTAATAATATGTTCTAAAGAAGAATTATGTTATCTTTGAACGATTCTTGCAATGGGTTCGTATTACAAGCAGAGCAGTGTTTTCACAAAGGCCTACGCCATTGCGGGCGAATGTTGCCGTATATTGTTGGCGTATATCACAAAAAAAAACTTACGTTTATAATATAAGAAGTATGTTATTTGCTCTTTCTATAGAAGAGATTGTTGTAGCAACAACTCCGAGACTATCGACAACCTAACTATATTGGTGTTCTCCATTTTAGGAGAATAATGGTGTTCTACAACTACATTTTCTCTTTGTAAAAAAATTACTTGGTTTAAAAAAAAAACAAGGATATTCTCATTGTATGCAACTGTACATGTGCCGGAAAGTAATGCGTTGTATTTATTCACATTTAGACACCTTTTCTGTTGGTTTGTTGTTTCCATTACCGTATAAATTAATAAGCGTGCTAAACATGTTGGAAAATATAGCCATTAATTTCTTACTATAAGAAATATGCAACAAAAGTTTCGCTCTTGTTAAAATGGCACGAACCATTTTAGTTGTGTCGTTGTTTATTTATCAATATGAAGTGAAAATGCAGTAATTTATCGACTTCGAGTGTATTAGAAATGTTAATTGAGGCAATGAGAACCAGAGTGGCCCAACCTACTTTTTTTAGACAATGAGTTAATGGCAGAGATAGACCAGAAATAATTTATATTTTGTTGTGCCAAAATTTTCTAAGCATGATCTTGTTACCCAAACAGCACTAGTGGGGCTAACTGTTCTGGCAGCTAGTTCAATGACTTGCGCCTAGAGGCTAGGGTGAGACGCGGTGCGCGTGCTGTGTCGTCCTTACCGCTTCCGCACTAGCAGGCCTCGAACGCGTAATATAAGTCCACCCAGACGGCCGGAATCAGGATGCAAAATGAGTGCTAAACTGGTGCAATATGATGAGCTTGCGCGAGAAATTCGTACCCAAAATCTTACGAAAGGCAAATCTTGCGCGAAAGGCGAAGATAGGGCATTTCCTATTTCAACTTAATTCAGACCTTAATTATTTTTCTGCTTTCCGGGCAAAAATGCTGAAAAATAAAAAATGTTTAGTTTGTACAGAACCCAACAGATGGCACCATGTGCAAAACCACAAAATAGGCATACAAAACTATACCCACAAATTTTTTATTGTACAATTTTTATAACTAAATGACCTTGAAATTTTCAGAAATTTTAATGTACACATTTGTGTCCGCCAGGTCTGTTGTGGTATTTTAAGGATAAACTATACACGAAAGGTCAAAGGCAAGACCCGCGCCTCCTGCCCCCCCCCCCCCAACCCCTTCCTGGATCCGCCCTTGGAATGGTAATTGGAAAAAAACAATTTTGTGCAGAGGCGTTTCTCATTTGACTGTGATAATGAGAATAAGGTTACTGCATCACTACACACCTGTTATTCGCGCGTATAACCCTAAAACACTCACCGCGCCGGTCTCCGTAGCGTATTCGGTTAAACGCCGGTCTATGGTGCAATACGTCCTGGGTTCGAATCCTGGCTCGATCATAGCTGTTGTGTTGCCCCTTCACCTCACTACACCCTCACCGGCCTCTCACCTCCCCTCACCTAAAACACTCAGGGCTAAAAACATCCCGTCACTGAGAATCAGCTGAAACTAAACAGATATGCAGATAAGGCATTGAAACAAGTTGTCGCAAAATTGTTTTCACCAAAAATCAGTGTCGCTAGGCATAGGAGATCCCCCCCCCCCTTGCTGGTGTGATGTGATTGGCGTTCCCTGCACAGGTAGCAGAAAGGGAGAGCGCATCTCGACGTCTGAGAAACCGTCCCTCGAGGTCAGCACGGCGCGGCGTCCCGCGGCGACAGTTATCGTTCTCTTCTGGTTGTCCGTCGCCACGGAAACTCTAACATCCACCTCTATTAACGTCAGCAATTACGCCTCATTTCCGTCTGCCCTGACTTTCCTCGACTGCGAGGTTACCATCACTGCTTACATGCAAGCGTGTTGCGTGCGAAAACAAGTTTATGCACGCCGTGGAACGTCGTGGCGTTCACCGTGTAAATTGTTGTCCCCCTCCTTCAGAGCACTCTGGGAGACAACACAGTAACTATTATATGACCCACGTATACAGGACTAGTCGTTAGTTTATGCTAGCCTTGCGGGAGTGCAACCAAGAGGACAAATAATTAGGCAAGCACGTATGCAACACTGGACCAGTGTGTATGTCTTTGAATGTTTTATGCAATGGGAGTGTATGAAGTTGTTTACAATATAGGACGTACGCCATTGCCATACCAGAGTGATTCATGAAGGTGGGAGACGGCCTCAAATGAGTGGAGATTGGAAATGTGACAATGACAAGTAAATAGCATTAAGGGCATTCCACAGAGAAAGAAAATTATAATTTAATATTAATTTATATTTGTATGAAACATTGTTAGTTTTGTAGACGATACTTGGGAGTACACTACCATCTTACAAAAAATTTTAGCTCGACCAGTTTTCCAATAATAGCATTTCAAAGTCAAAATTTGCATGTTTTTAGTTCATACACCCCCAAAAACGAATCAACATAATGAAACGAAATAATTCACAGTAAAAGTAGACGTCACTGGCTACGCCTTTACGGTATAAAATCCAATTCAAACAATGTTCTGCATATTTTAAAAATTTCTGAAATTTAAAAAAATTTTGATACTTTTAGAAATTTGTTTTAAAATACAAAACTACTTCGTATTCGGTCTTTAGCTACTTGAAACCCTAGCCCGTGGCATGTACTTTGACTGTGAATTATTTAGTTTAATTAATGTTGATTGGCTTTCAGGGGGGGGGGTGTATGCACTAAAACCATGCAAATTTTTACTTTGAAATGCCGTTATGGGAAAACTGGCTGAGCTAAAAATCTTTTTTGTAAGAGGATAATGTACTCCCATGTAACGACTACAAAACTAACAATGTTTCGTTCAAATATAAAATAATATACCTTTGTGATTTTTTACCTTAATTAACTGACACCAATACTGGGCATCTTGTACAAATCTGCGAGAATACTGAATTTCTTGCCAATTAAAGTCAAAAGATAACAGCACACTACAGTTTATTAATATCAGATTAACGCTGCCAACATAACAAAGTGGAGAAAAAGTTTCTGTTCTTGACGAACAAACACTTCCAGCTGCGTAGACCGAAAATAAATGAATAAAACTAAAACAGCAGTTCAACAAACACATAAACAAGTGAAATGTATATAAACAGAAATGTAATAACATTAATTCATTCATACCCCACGCCACTAGATAATTTTTGCACACTTATCTTTGCATTAAGCATAGAACGGAATTGATCTCTATCGTATTCGCTGACACGTCATACACGACAATGTTTCAGACTGCCTACCTCCCAGACATTCATACATCCACCTCCAACTTAACATGCGATTTCAGTGGAAACATTTGTGATTACAACTTACTCCCAAGGCAACCTAATCCATTCATTTTTGAATGCCGAGAACTTGCGTCATGTAAATCGATACATCGTATTTTCACACAAATCTAAGCAATAGGGTGTAACTAACCCTAGTTACTGTATGAAGGGTTCTAATTTCTGTAACATTATTTTCTATGGTTACGTGGCTTCGCATAACTTACCTGTATATTAAATTACGTTATTTTATGATATTTTTTTGTATTTTCTCGTGCATTTTGACGTTTCAAATCTCCACCTTTTAGGGCATCTGCCATACTTATGAATGACATTGGGCCCAATATTGCATGTATATATGTTTTTTTTTTTTTTGTCCTGAAAATAGTACTCCCACCGGGTCAGCATATATTAACGACTCATTCTGTATATAGTCTACTCCACGAATGTGTGCATTTTACTGGTAACAATGTTGACGTAACATATTTGTGGTCTACTCTGCAGTACCACGATGGTTTCCAGGGTTTTGTATACTTCCAACATAGATTTTTCTTCACTCGCTTACTCAGTAAGTTAATACTTTGTTTCTTGACAGTAAAATATTGAATTTAGTTTCCGAAATTACATTGGTCAGATGTCAAAAATGTGCACTTGTTTGTGGGACAGTCTTAAGCCGGATTCACAACCACACTTAACGTACGTTAAGTATTAAAGATTGAATTCACAACAAAATTTAATCTACACATGCGCGGAAAATGTTTATTTAATTACAAAATGTCGGTAATAGATGATCGTAATTTATTTTTTTTTCTTAGCGAATTAAATAATTTATGAACACAAGATAATGATTTCTCAATACAAATTAATATTTAATTGAATCTTACGTGTTCACGTGCTGTGTTGACAACCATCACTTAGCGTACGTACGTACGTACGGAGTAGAAAGTAGATCAACTCTACTACGTACGTACGCACGCTACGCGAGGATATGAATGCTAGCATGTACAATCGTTGTTTATACTTTTACACGTACGTACGCACGTACGCTAAGTGGTGGTTGTGAATCCAGCTTTATGCCATTATGTTATGGCCAGTCTATAGACAGACACAGTACTACCAGTGCATGTTCAACCCTTCCCTGCTCACTTTTTCTAAGACATATGGCTGCAATTGAATTGCAGACTTGCATATTAAAGTACTGTATTTGTCGTTCAAGCTAAAGAGAGAACTTATGAAAACCATATTGTCTACAATAACGATTTAGAAATATTACTCACAGTGGCCTCCGACGTTAAGGAGTGTCGCTAGTTAATAAATTAGCACCATTTCTCAAAAAATAATATACCTACGACAGTACAACTTTTTTGAAGCAGACACAAAACCCGTATCTCTGTTTCAATAGTAGAAGTTTTATACTGGAGTATCATAACTATTATAAAAAAACTGGAATTTCAGCAAAATATTGAAATACAGCGCTATTTATTTGTAATACATATTATACTATTAAATACATAATTTAACTATAGTAATCTATACGCGTCCTTTCTGAATACATATCTATATTAAAACCCCTAAATAACTTTTTGGTGAGAAAAACGGCTATAAACGAAGCGTGTGTTCGAATTTCCTGTCCCTGTTTCTCTTCTACACTCACAGATACTCCTCGCCGGTCAATGTCACCCTTTGGTTTCCATCCCTCAGGGTGCCTTCTCAGAAAAGAACACGCCCAGCTGTTGCTCAAGGTGTACGTCCGTCGACCGATACTCAGGTCTCATTTGTGTAAGGACGGTCCTTAATTGTTAAGTGTAGTATATTCTATAAGCTTTTATTGTTACTTAGGGCGCCTAGTTTCTATTAGAAAGTGACAGTAAACTACAACTGATCTGAAAACCCTATGCCCTAGTGGATGGTAATCTGAATTAACTGATTTATTTATTATTAGGGAAAAATTCGTGTGTTCTCTGACCTGTAGGCTAGCCTTCATGAATATTAGTGAACTGAAGCAGACAACAGAAGCTCATTATCTGCTTGCTGTTAAAGTGATATAGGTCTGTATTGGTTACATTACCATTATTAGCTCAGAGACTTACAGCAAGTGTCAAATAAGTCGAAGGTCGATTACGAAAGTGACGCAAACTTACAGTTTATGGAATGCTAGCTTGTGTCCAAACGAAAACGCGAATTTTTCAGGTATCTATATATTATTAATGTGGAAAATGGTAGCTTCAACAGCCTGGCGTCTCTCAGCGATGATGGAAAAAAAAGCATATTCATAATTGACCATTTGTTACAAAACCCCTCAAATTATTGACATTTGAAATAAATGAATTTTTCCGCAAAATTATATTTTTTCTTATATACGTGGAAGGGTATGTCGAAATGACAGTCTTACTGTACTCTGGTCATACAACCAGTAGCAACCATATTTACCACACGATTTAAAAATATATATAATGAAAGTAAACACTGAGAAATTTAAAACGCAGAAATACGTTTTTGCCTGTATTTTTGTTTTTAAATATACTAAAATAAAAAGAAATTGTGTCCAACGTACTTAAAATGCGACAAAGAATTAAGACGTAAGGAGTAGTGAAGACAGAACAAGAAGGCGACGGATTCAGAAGTAACCCGAGAAAACTAACAACTTCCTACGTGTGATCCTCTTGAAGTCGAAACCAGGTCACCTTGTTACGACCGGAGCTGTGGCTATCTATCCAGTCTGCGGTCCATGCAGCTCCATTAAGCACACCGCCTACCATGCTCTTCTAATGCGTTGCAGTGTGTTTGTAACTACTTGTCTTTACCAAGCTATTCCACATGTAGTCTACCTGTTATGCAAACGTTTGAAAAAAAGACACAATTCGTATACAGACGGAATGTCATTATTAAGACTTCACGCAAATCAAAACACTGCTTCTAAGCCTTCCAACATAGCTATATTACACAAAAGGTCTCTTCAGACTGGCACCTTTGGGTCATTCCATGGAAAATCACCCAATTTCAATTATTATGGTTGCTGACCCATTTTGAAAAAATTTGAAATTTTGTCACACATAATGTACATATTTCAACAGTGCAAACCCAAAGTTATTGATTTTTATCTGCCCTCATTTTGATTTTACAGAACAAAATGGCCGGTACCATGTACCAAAATTTACATTTTCAAGGGTTTTTGTATTGTTTAATATCTTGATATCCATAAAAGATAC